>JAGFPH010000431.1:278141-312725 GCA_018207615.1 Philaenus spumarius | reverse complement strand
TTATAAATCACACTTGTAAATACACAGACCTGATCAGGTTTTCAGACTCATTCCTACTAAAACTAAGTATCCATTGTGTCACGTGCTTCTTATATGTGGCTAGTGAACCGACTCCATCACTCTCAATTGCAGCGGCACATTCCGATACATGCCTGGGTCACATAATGCGTTCTTAATTCTAATATTTGATTACATAATCGTAAGGTAATAATCCCGATTCTTACTGAATTTCTCGTGCTGTGATCATCCCTAATCGGTAAGCAGGTTACTTTTATCCTCGAATATATACAATAGAATATATTTAGTGTAAAGTTGCCTTATATATCTAAACTTGAATATTTTTAAAGCACTGAGATGGAGACATTCGAAAATGATTCACCTTTGCATTTAGGACAGCCTTTTGCGTACTAGTATGCGTCCAGCCTGAGTTTTACACGTACGCATAGTACGCTTGTTTCGATTCATATTTAATTTACTGTATTGAAGTGAAAACTTCTTTAGGCGATTTTTGTATAGGTGACATCTTATAGTTCGCGTCACCGACATGCAATGTTAACAGTAAATCTGTAGCTGTAAGTATGAAGTGTTGCGCTTGGCCAGCAGTGAAAGTATATATATAATACTGGCACCAGCCTGGCGCTCGAGTAGCGGCCTGTGCACAGATATACGCACATATACACAAATACATTGTATATACTCGACTGTATGACATGCGCGTTGAACGCTTTTTGGATGGGTAAAATCTTATAAATTCGCGTCACCAACATGCTGTAATAGCGGTACATCTGTAGCTATAGTAAGCATGACGTGTTGCACTCAGTTCTCGTGGAAGATTGTACATTGTATAATATCGTATCTACGTAAAGTTTTTTTGACTATCTTGCTATATTTGTTATTATTGTAAGATTGTAACATTATAAGTAAAGTTACATTGACTAGTGGAAAGTTTAATGTCTGCAAACTGAGCATTGTTTAAATTGTGTTTAGTTTATTACAAAAAAAAAAAAAAAAAACTTAAAAGATGCAATTCAAACCTAAACATGCAAATTTACTTTTATGTCAAATTTAGGGATTATTAGCATACACTATCGAAATTTCAGGTTGAAAATATGTATACTGAAATGGTAAAATGATTTTTTTATTATTTTTAAATGTCTAAATTTGCTAACCTGATTGTTATGGTAATGAAAACGCTTAACCTAAAATTATGTTGATCAAATTTCACATTAAACCAATATAACCACCGATACATACAGATTTCACTTCTATCGGCAGTTCTACGACTGCTTTCTTTTTTTAAATACTAGCACACTGTTTAAACACATATGTCAATTTACGAACTTTACATTTGATAAATGATATTTCTCATTCCACTTGGTGGATGCTTAAAGATTTTTCGACTCTTTCTGATTATATATTCGCACGAGTGCAATACCAATGCTCTATTAATATGCTCACAATATTGTTCTCCCTAATTGAAAACGGCATACGAATATACTTTTTTCTGGGGGCATTAGGAGTTAGCGCGTTAATCAACCAAAAACATTTAAAACAAACATATAAAAAAAAAGACAAATCTTAAGTACCCTAGGAGTACTGGGAAATGTATTAGCAATGACTACATATCAATAAGACGAACAGTTTAAATGGGTAGAATTCAGCCCATTAAAGTAGGTATAAAAGTGTGATTTTGCATCCCACCGTTAGGAGCGCTGAGCGCTCTTTTTGCAGACGAGTGTGTGACAAGAATGGCAAGAGAAGGAGAGACAGAGAGGTCCGACTGTCATGTGACCTTGAACGCAGATTGTTGTGTCTCAGACAAGCTTTGGTGCGTAGCCCCATATTTGTCAATGCGATTCATTTCCCACATTGTAATAGCAGTGTACTAAATAAATACATTTTAGTTGGTTTTCTTTTCTAATGTTTTTTAAGTAATGTAAGTTTGTAAATATGGTTTTAGTATGTAATATGGTTTATAGTGTAAATACTGTTAGTGTGTAAAGTAAATAGCTGCTACATTTTGCAATGCAGTCCTTTCCAAAAAGTGGAGGATCTAAATGTTCTTATAAAAACTGCAACAATACATCTGTGAAAAATAAAGACTTATCATTTTTCAGGTTTCCAGTGAAAGACAAAGAAATGTATGAATACATAAAGTTTTCTTTACTGTTGTGTTATATTTGTGCGAGAATTAATTCTCGTACAAGTCGTAGGGAATTAATCAACATAAGAATCAAAGACTTTGTGAAGTTTATTAAAATGTTTTGACAGTTAATTTTTAATGGGAATATGTAAGGACGAATGTAAAAAGAGGGTTATTAAACAGGGTGCTTCATAACTCTTGTCACATATTGTTTTGGAATTGTTCTTGGGTACAAAGTAAACATCAAATCACTGTTAATTTGTCTAAAATCATTTTGGTTGTCCTACTGTGACCAAAATGTTTTTTTTTTAGTGCATATCTAAAAAATTACTAAACGAAATAATACCAAATTTATATCAACCTTTTGATAGTATTACCTAAATGGGAAAAAAGTTAAGTTGACGTGACTTCAATATTTTAAAAATGGCGACCGTTTACAACTTTCGAACGGAAATAACGAAATAACTAGCCCTTTCCCGAAAAAATGTCAAGAATAACTTTTTTTGCAAATTGAATTCCCTATCGATTAAGTTCGTTTTAAAAAAATTGGTAAGAGAATAACGGACTTATGGTATTTTTCGACAGACAGTGCATGCCCCTCTGTTATTTATCATTGCAATTATTAAATTTAATCAAATCAGTTTCATTTATTTTGACACATAAAGCTGTTTGTTTATACAAGTGTTTATTAAATTTATACTATTGGTAAGTTCTTTTAAGAATTGTTTCAGTTAATACTAAACTCGTAGGAGTCAGCTGATTTGAGTTTTGTCTGACTTATTGTTTGTGATGATATAGTAACAATCGGCACCAGCTGATTCTGTTTTTGTTGACTTTATTATTGTTCTAAAAAAGCAACAAACAATATTGTATCCATAGTATTGCATTTAGAAACATTTTAGCATTAAGTTTTTCGTGTTTTAAACTGTGTTTGCTTTATTAATTAACTATGGAAATTGGAAAGTTACACAAACGCTGAGTATTGCCTCCATTTTACCTCCTAAGTGAAATAGATTCTGCCAATAAAAATATTGCAAATATGGTTTAGTAACCAGGACTACTCTTAAGTACTTACTAATTGCATAAATTTAATACAAATTTGTGTAAACAAACAGTTTTCTGGGTCAAAATAAATGAAACGCATTTGACTAAATTTATTATTGCAATAAAATATTATCGCCGTCCGATCCTGGACATCGCCCCCAAGAGGGGCGTGCACTAACTGGCGGAAAACGCCATTCAGGATATGATTCTAAGCGTAAAAATGATTGAAAAAATTCCTATGAAGGTATGTCCTAAAATGAGCGTTCCTTCTATCAGTCTGTATGTGATATTTTAATTAAAAATTATTAGTTAAAACCCACTAACAATATAGAGATGAAACTTTCCACGTAAGCGCACACGCTTGCAGACTTATTTAGTGTAAAAAATCTTTTTACCTTTCTAAAAGGCGGACATTAAAAGTGTTTGTAGATACGACCGTTTTAATGTTACTTGAATTTGTAAAATTTAATGCCTCAAACTGTTCCTTTACAAAACAAACAATTGATTCAAACTGTCAAATTTCAAATACATATATTTACGGATTGATAGTCATGGGTTTGATTCCGAGTTTTTCAAAATCAAGCCGTAGGTGCAGCAGGATTGAAGCACCTCAAAGTACAGTTAACCAGAAAAGTCCTAAATTCCCAATTATCAATATGTGCCCCCACCATTAAAAACGCGGGGGAAAAATAATTGTATTATTAACACACTGTTTTTTATGCACTGATTACAAATCTTATATTGCAATATTTCTGAAACAAACCAAGCGAACGTGAAACCCAAATTTGTTATTTGTCTACCATGTTTGACGAAACTCACTTTCTTTATGTTTTTTGAAGTGCTAAATTTGTATTTTATATTGGATTTTACACATCTCACTTTTGTGGCGCGCTAATAAATTACACTTATAAATGATTTTATTATACAAAGAATTATTTAAATGAGGGACTTGAGACTATTTTGTTAGTTATGTTTCGCTGCTGAAGTAGCATTTATATTCCAATTATTAAAAAAAAGGATGTTGGTAATAGGAAAAATAAACTGATAGATGTGTTTAAAATAATTAAACTTTATGGGATCAATGCAAAGTTATTATTTACAGATGCATAGACTGGATAGTTAACTGCGGAAATGACGATTTTGCAGAACTACCAGACAATAAGTTGAGGTACCGTGTCCCGTGTTCAGTTCATTTTAAAAGTACAACATTCACCAACTCATTGAAAAACAGGCTAGAATGTTGATTGTTATACTTTCCTGCTAGAGAACGGAAAATTTGGCAATTATTAATTTTAAGTGTTTTATAGGAAATAAAATAAATAATAACATACGAAATTTACATAGTTACGTCTAATTGGTCTAATTGGTGAACAGCCCCTTCATAATAAAAATAAATTTTTAGCCGAATTTTCGAAGAAAATAAGAGCTATTACACTCGACTCAATTTGAAAATTACTTTATATTATATATATATCTGTTTTATTCCCGGATCGATGAGTGGTAGTAAATATGCTTCAAAATTGCTGATTTTTTGGTGAAAGGGTCCTAGTAGGATTCTTCAGATATACTTTTTTTTGTATTTCGATCGGATTCAAAATGGCGGAGTTATACCGATTAATCGTTTTTGGGTAGGGATTTAAGTATATGGATTTTTCCCACCTTGATAAAATGGTAGTAAATATGCTTCAAAATAGCTGAAATTTTAGTGGAAGGGTCCTTGTAGGATGTCCCAGACACTGATATTTTCATTTTTCGATTTTACACAAAATGGCGGTTTGTTTGATTTAAACCAAAATGGCAAAGTTAGAGCGAGGAAATTGCATTATTACTACCACCCATAAGCCCTTGTGCAGATTTTGAGGTATATCGTTCGAAAGGTAATTAAATTTTCTACAATCCTGTGCAAAGGTATTTCAGGTACAGTCCCCGGAACAAGGAACAAAATTGATAGAAAGCTCCCGATAAATGATTTTTTCATTATAAATGTCAGGTTTTTGCGCGATTTCTCCCACTCATAAGCCCGTGTGCAATTTTTGAGCTATATCGTTCGAAAGATAATTAAATTTACTACAATCCTGTGCAAAGGTATTTAAGGTACAGTCCCCGGAACAAGGAACAAAATTGATAGAAAGCTCCTGATAAATGATTTTTTCATTATAAATGTCAGGTTTTTGGCGATTACTCCCACTCATAAGCCCTTGTGCAATTTTTGCGCTATATCGTTCGAAAGGTAATTAAATATACTACAGTCCTGTGCAAAAGTAATTCAGGTACACTCCCCGGAACAAGGAACAAAATTGATAGGAATCTCCCGATAAATGGTTTTTTCATTATTCATGTGAGGTTTTTGCGCAATTTCTCCCACTAATAAGCCCGTGTGCAATTTTTTAGGTGTATCGTTCGAAAGGTAATATAATTTACTACAATCCTGTGCAAAAGTAATTCAGGTTCATTCCCCGGAAAAAGAAACAAAATTGATAGGAAACTCCCGATAAATGATTTTTTTCATTATCAATGTAAGGTAATTAATAAGCAATTTCTCCCACTAAAACCCCAGTGCAATTTATGAGCTATATCATTCGAAAGGCAATTAAATTTACTATAATCCTGTACAAAGGTATATTTGGAACAGTTTCCGGAACAAGGAACAAAACTCATAGTAAACTCTCATTATAAAATACTAGTTATTCCCTGATGAGAAAATTCGGCTAGTAATGCGGCAGTGCTGCTTACGGGTTTTTTTATACTTCCCATGATTGACACCTTTGTTTTATAAGTGGTAATCTGTTTGCATTTGCTTCACCGCGGGGTTTGGTGAGCGAAGCGAGCAGGGGTTGATACTTCTAGTACTATAGTTATAACTTTAAGTATAACATTTCCAGTATTGTTATATTTTTAATTTCAAATCCTTGAGGAACATGTTCTTTATTGTATTAAAACTGCACATTAATTTGAACCTTTATTTAAAACTTTCTAACAGACACTTTGCCTCTGACCAAAAATTAGAAAATCTTTCCAGCAGAGTGAAAATTGTATGTCATTATCAAAGTGAATTAAACATCATTGTTGTAATATCGATCAAAGAAATAAGAAACAGGTAATTTAATTAAACTTTGTTTACAGCATACGAATCGTATGGTTCTTACCTACGAATCGTAAAAGTTTCATAATTTTACAGCTCTGCTAAGTGTATTAAATAGTAGTGTAATAATGAAGCGTGGTTTTTACCTTCACACTGCACAGCTTAGTTTTCGAGGAAAACTAATGCTCTATCTCTCTCTCTCTCTCTCTCTCCCCCTCCCCCAGTCTCTCTTCTGCACTTCATTGAATCCGACACTCGTCTGCAAAAAGAGCGCTCAGCGCTCCTAACGGCGGGATGCAAAATCACACTTTTATACCTGCTTTTTTGGGCTGAATTTTTAACATTGGAACTTTTCGTCTTATTGATATGTAGTCATTGGTATTAGTTACGACCTAACGCAGTGGCGGCTCGTGCTATAGGTTCACTGGTTCAGTGAACCCCGAAGCAAATTGCGTTAATAACATAATATTTTAAGAACTATAAATATTTAGTAGTTGGTTTCATAAATCTAACAATATAGAGTGAAAAGTTGTTAAAATACGACAGAGAGTTACAACGCGCAGATCTTCTACATCGTTTTCAGCTGCTTGGTTCAACTCAAAGAATGAACCTCCTGGCCTAGGCGAGGGGTAGAGGGAAACAGTGGGGGTATAGCCGTGTTAGCATAGCTGGACCTAAATCCAGCGACTCTCGACACCTTCCGAAGATAGAAGAAGCAGCAGTTCTCAACTATCAGTGATATAAAAAAAATCTTAGGCCTAATTCCTTTGCGTAACTTAGTTGGTGTTTGTTTACTTCTTTAATTGATATGTTATGTCAGTTGTGCATTGTATGAAGTTCATGAGTTTGTGTTAGTGGAGACATATTAATAATTAATATTATTACAGTTCCTTAGGTATAATTATTATCATAGAACAAATTATTTGCATAACTTATTTTATTTGTAATAAATTTTGAATTTAATTAATGAAGAGTTTACATGATATCTTGAATTCTGTTTTTTCGTTTTCTTTTACTTGTAAAATATACAGCCTCAAAAAATTCTTGTAATTTTGGTTTTGTTTACCTTAAGTTTTCTATGATTTAGAAGTAATATTGTTTTTGTTTTTTTTTTGTGTATTTTATCCTTGCAATGTATTATATTGTCTTATTTCAATTAGTTTTGTTTATCTAAAGTTTTGTAGCACTTAGAAGTAATATTGTTTTGATTATCGTTTTTGTGCATTTTAACCTTAAGTAATGTATTATAATGTCATATTTTAATTTATGTTAGTTTTGTTTATTTTCTTGTTAAAGTGAGATTTATTTTTTCTTTCTCAATCTAAATCATGTTTGTCTCTTAATCTAACAAAAGGGATAAAAAACCAAAATATTTTTTTTTATAAATAAAAAATAATAAAATGTTTGATTTAACTATACAGGTATTTGTGTCATTTCGTTATTTATGAGTCACTTTATGAACTGAAAACTTAAATAAACTAATAAATAAAGTATAGGCTACTATGTAAGACAACATTGTTCTCAATTTTCCATGTATAATTAATATCTACACTCCAATCTATCATGAAAACTGTAACCCGATTTTATCTCATTGCACGCTTTTCAGAAATGTCTTAAAACAACCAAATTTTAGTAAAAACAGGCCTAAAAGTAGAAATTCTTATGTTTGGTAATACACTAAACAAATTTCAGGACCCCCAAGGTAATAATTCACCAGCCGCCACTGACCTAACGGCACATACATCTTGAGCACTGTATCCGCTTGTTCCGATCTTTTGAACAGTGAATATCCAATGAGAGTGTAAAGGGAACTAAAAGGTATCCACGAGGAACTAAAGGGTAATTAAAAATTGTTTTTATATTCTATGAACTAACTGGTTTTTTTTTAGTTCGTTCAATTTTAGGCCTAAGCCTTTAAAATATTGTAAATTTTACATCAAATTCTGAAAACTGTGCCACTTACGCGGTGACCTATAAAAATACCGTGTTAGGCCTTGTGCCATTTTTTTTTATAGTAAGGAGCACATATGTATCAATTTAATATAAAGCCAAAATATCTGGCAAACCTTTGGTTATTCATACTACTGAAGCTATATGAATTAGGTATCTACAGTATTTAACAAACACACAGAAATTACACAATACAGACAATATTGTTTAAATTGCATTATAATATAGAAATATTTATTGCCCTTGAATTGAAACCCTTAAATGTCCCCTTCTTATTTTACAAAGTTAAGAAATAAAAAAAAATTCTTTTATTTTGTTGACAGACCTCTAATTAATAAATGTAAGATCAAAAATACCTATATAATTTTAAAATAATTTGATAAAAAATATGGTGCATCATGAACAAAAAATGTCTTTATAAAAGGTATTACGCCGAACAACATAAATATCCAAAAGCTGCAAAATAAATGGAAATGAGACCTCATAGAAAAGTATGTAAACTAAGGTTCTAAAAGAAAAGCCGAAGCAGTTAAGAAACTGTAAGGAAACGACTTGCCAAGAAGTAATGCAGACATATGTGATCCCTTGGTATATCCTAGTGAAGAAAACAAGGGTAAGGAAGATAAGAGTTGTGGTTTTTAGTGGGTAAACCCTTAACACCTGCTCTTAAACCGTGCGCGTTCAGACGGTGGGCAGTCGCGCTAAAAGCATTTTCTATGGCTCTATAATACAAAATTTTTTTAAATAGGCATCTTGTACTGCAGTGCAATAAACATAAAATTTAGAACTTCCTCTCTGCGTTTAAAAAACTTCCTCTATTAAAACCGTAAAAGATGTCCGATTGAAATGCGACAAAAACAGAAATGTTTGTTACATCGTTGTTCTTAATATGAACTCGTGAATCAGTATATCACATTATAATTAGTTTTATTTTAATATTGAACTAATGCGTCCAAGGAAGCGTCGTTAATAGGATTGCAAAAGGATTTATTGCCGACGGGTGGTCATAAACCCTTCAGGTCAGTTTGAGCTGCCTCAAGTTAGATTGGCACGACCTATATGAAACATTTTAGTTGTTAGACTTTGTGTTCAAGTCAAGCTCAATAGTCACTCAATTAAAGTATTTAAACTTTCAAAATTGTAATTAATAAATACCGGTACTAAACATTAAACTATAACATTTATAAAAGTCCGCCTTACAATAAAATTTACAATTTATACTATAAAAGTGAACAATTTAGAAATTAACTTATGACTTAAATGTTCAAGTTTTCTTTCTACGTTACCCTAGCTTTACAAATTCGATATTAATAATTGGATCAAGTTTATAAACATATATTTTAATCGAAAATATGTTTCCATATTACTTTTCCTAAAATGTTGACAAAAAAACATAACGTCTCGTTTCACAACTACCCAAAGCTATCAGAAAGTATGAATGTTTATACTGCAAAAAAATTGTCAGATTTAGAATAAACTATTACTTATCAATAGCAAAACAATTCCAAAATGTTTTGCATAAAAAGGTTGCCTTGGACGTTGTGGCTTAAATCGTGACAAGGAAGGGATGAGCATCGGTTACACCTGCTGTGCCCGATCATTGACAGTCCTGCATACCAGATGAAGCTGAGCCGAAATGCCTATTTAATGTAATTAAAAACTTTAAAATAAATGACCAGAACATCTATAAGTAGTTAGTATCTTCACAAGTTAAGAGGAGAAATTAGCAAACTTTATGCAAATGTAAACAAGACAAAGTTTCAGTCAAATAGGTTTTCCTGCGTTATTATATATATATTATTATATATATATATATATATATAATAAAAAATCATATAACAAAGACAAAATTTCTACTTTAATTAATGTATTCTAGAATCTGAGTTATTTATATACATGGCGCATTTGAAAGGCACTTGTACAGAATTCTAAGTTATATTTGATTTATTAAACATTTATTCTGTTTACTTAGATATTTAAATAAACTTGATAGGTAAAATGTTTATGTATTTTTGCAGTAATTATATATATTTAAATCATAAGTAAGGGATATGCTTAGTTTTAACTGTGCTTGTTTCTTAATTTGTATTTTGTTTGCATATAATTCAGTGTCGCTTAATACTTGTGATTAATATTTAACAATAACTCATTTCAATATCTTATTCAGTTCTTGTAAAAGATTTTGGCCATTTTTATGTTAGACTTGACCTAAAATTGAAAATTGTTTAAATGCTTATCATAAAAACAGCACAGTATATATATATCAGATATATAGATGTTTTATGTTTTATTTTCTAACTATACGATCGCAGATTTTACTACATTAAGTAAAGTATTGTTCATAGATGGTGTAGTTATTGTGTACAGAATATCGAAAAATGAACGAATGTGTCTATAGTTTCACGGGATATATCGACATTTTGTTTGTTCCATGTCAAATCTAGATTTATAGCTACTGAAGGGAATTCTGTGATAAATGATACAGACACATCACATGAATCATACAGCAGAATATTTCGTAGATAACTTAAAGATAAAAATAACCACAATTGCGACAGTTACACAATTTTAGTTTCATGATGTTGGTACACAAATCACTCCATAAAATGAAATAAATACAGGAAATTACTAAAAGTATTTCCGTCTTGTGACTTCTTTGAGTTGTCCTACTTAAAACGCGTTTTGAGACCGTAATCTCATTATCAAGTATATAATATTTATATTAATAGTGATTCAGGTCGTCATATACACACAAAAACACAAACACACTAATAAATCAGAATACACAACACATAATTTACAGTGCTACACGGATTGAGCCGGTTGGTATATACGATGTATCATAGACATGTATCATAGACATGTTTCATAAATATGTATCGTGTTCAAATCCGCTTCAGATAACTGGACAAATTCAATCAAAGCTTGGTTTAGCACTGATATTTAAGCAGTCTATTCGCATTCATTTATTATAGTATTTTTAATTTATAACCAAATAAAAAAAAACTATATTTATTTACTTTAAACACATTGTAAACTGCATTAAACTACGTTAATACTAAAATACACAAAACGAAAATTTTACAATATGAATTTATATTTAAGCTAATTAAATAACATGGTAATATTTTTATCATAAAGAATTTTACTGCTCCACAAGCGGAAGCAGAAAATATCTGCGGGTTCAAGATTATGTTGGCATGGATAATCCATCGAGCTAACTGGCAAACATAACCACTTCCCTTACAAGAGCAACGCCACCAATGCTGCATCAATAGACGAAGAATACATAGGAAATAACCGTGATACTGAATATACGATACGTTCTTTGTGCGTCCTTCTTCTTGTCGTTATCGATAAGGAAGCTTTGTCCAAGAAACAGTTCTTTTATCGATAATATTAACCTAATAAGGTTATATAAAACAGCTATAGAAATGTTTCGGTTACTTTGAAAAACTGTGCACGTTTATATTGTGAATAAAAGAGTAGAAAACAAGACAGAAAGTCGTTGCCAATGTAATTTAAATATTTCCACTGACTTTTGTTTCGGAAACAACGACTAACGAAGTACAAATCCAATCTAGATTCAACTTGCTGTATAAACAATGCGTTTGAGTTTACGGTCCAGAAATACAAAAAGTAAATTACACAAAGAAATCTTAATTTCTGTAAACGGAAAACTCCTGCTCTAAACAGACTAATTTGGTTTACAATCAGCATCAAAAATTTATTATACAAAAAAAAATTTAAACCAGTTTTCGAATTGATATAGTTAAACATATATGTGTTAGGTAAAAACAATTTTATTTGTATTAAGTTTTACATATCTCGTTTTATAATCAACACAATAGAATTGAAAATATTACTATACATCTACATTTGGTCTAGTACTTCTGTAACTATGACTAAGTCAAAAACAATAGCGGTGCTCTGTTATTCCAATGTTGTTACAGAATATTAAACAAAGTTATGATATAAACTATAAACGAAAGATTATGATTAATCACATGACTCATTGTTTGCAATGACTAGATCTATACCAACACTACGCAACAACAAAACAACGCTATTGAACAACAACATTTTGACATAACTGCAGCTTGGCGTATAATGATAACATTTGTCTGGCATTTGTTCAAATAAGATAAATTGTTCCAGCTATGACCACTAATTGCGTTACACAAGTTAACAAAATAAAAAATAAATTGTTAGTAAACATGTATAGCATTCATTACCTTTAATTATTGAATTATTAAATACCTCATACCTTCAGGTGCTTACAATTTTACAAATATTTGTTAGAGTTTCGTATGAACTTTTAGATTATAATAATAACTAGGATTTTACAATGTCAATGATTTTATCAAAGTCTCCAACTATGTTTTTCTAAACTTTTGGAACCAGTTAATATCTATTTATATGTAGGCTAATAGTTGTCATAGCGACCGCAACTAAGTATAAACAAAACCTTTCTTAAGTTTATACTTAGTTATAATTAGTACTGGGTGAAGGTAAATTTCCTAAACAACAAATGAACCTGTTACTCAGAAAAGCATAAATTACCCATGCACCGAAAGATTTTTTTCAAATCTGTTTATTAATTTCTGAAATTGCCCCGAACAAAGTTTCCTTCTTTATAAAATTGCTATAAAATATTATTTCATGTATATAAAAAATATGACAAATTAATGGGAAAAGTAGATTTAAAGGAGTTCGATTTATAATAATTTTCAAGTGATCTAGACGTTTCCTTAAAATAATTTGTTTGCAAAAATGGTTAATCTTACTTCTGAAAAATAAATAATGTCTTAAGTATACACATACTAAGTAAGTAATTAAAACCTGTATTAAACAGCCCTGCACCGCAGTCACTATACCTGGTAAACTAATGGAGATAAAGTCCCAGCACATTTTGCACCAATCAACTGTTGCACTACTTACTCCATTGCATCGCCAAGTAGTCGCTAATTCTTATCCAGACTAAGGTTATTTTTTGCCACTCAAGTAGTGACGACTGATGGATGCACATTTCCCAGATGTTAGTTGTACTTACGTATTATAAACACAAGATCGGTGTATAAAAAAAGTTGCAATGCAATTGATGATTGCTTTCCCACATACATTATTTTCCCACAAACAAAATCACAGTCTAAAAATGTACACTTATTGTCTACGTATATAAAGTATACAGTTTCCAATTGCTGATAATTACAAATAATTTAGAAGAATTGCTAGGCTAATAAAATAGTGTTAAAAGTGACTTGAACCATTTAAAATATTTCAACTTTAACTGATTCAAGATGTTCAGTGTTGGTACAATAATCAGCAATTTACTCTAGCTCGTAATATAAACAAATATAAAATAGGTATACAGACATCACACATAAACATACACATCTTCTACACTTGTATATTTATATACAGGGTGGACCAGCTAAAGTGTGACAATAGCTAACTTTTAAAATACGATTCGGACAAAAATGTTTAAATATAACATCTGCCCTTAATTTTTGATACCTTTTGGACTGTGTATAAATTTTTTTCAAAATCCGCCATTTTCAATCCAAAATGGAGGCCAACTTAATTTTTTTAAATAGAAACCCCCCATTTTTATGACGTATTTGGGTTTTATGGGCAATTTTAAGACTGTTTTGTTCTTTACATTTTTTTGATAAACCTAACGGTTCTCCTGTAAAATGAAGTCGAAGTTTCATTTTTTTACAGCAATCACTCATAAAGGTTACAATAACCAACTTCTAAACCATTTTCTTAGCATTTTTTTTATCAGTATGGATAGACCCACTATGAAGAAACCTGTTCTTTAGTCTTAAAAAGGCCATTCGAGACTTTGGTGTTTGGTTTGGAAAACGCACCGAAAACAAATTTGATGCATCTCTGTAGTTTCCTCTACACTCTCCTAATATGAGGAACATACTGTAAGCTTCTTCATATGCATTCATTTTGCAAATACAACTCGCACAAAAACACAATAAATTTGAAAGACAGTACCTTAGAAGTTAACAGTACTGTGGTATAAACTAGATTAAAAGGCAACAATGAAGAATTCGGAAACAGCTGTTGCATTGTTGTAAAGAGATAACCAGCGTGACTGCTTTATTTCAAAGGCGTTTAAATACAAACCACTTTAACAATACTAATTTTAGTATGTGTCCTAAATTGCTCAATTGTGTTTGAAAGCTTTAATTAAATTTTATGGGAGAGTGATGGTTTGATATTTTATTGTACTAATTTGATTTACAAAAAGTTTGTTGTCTGAAGCATGGTTTAGATGTTGGTTATTGTAACCTTTATGAGTGATTAGTTGTAAAAAATGAAACTTCGACTTCATTTTACAGGAGAACCGTTAGGTTTATCAAAAAAATGTAAAGAACAAAAAAGTCTTAAAATTGCCCATAAAATCCAAAAACGTTATAAAAAAGGGGGGTTTCCATTTAAAAAAATGAAGTTGGCCACCATTTTGGATTGAAAATGGCGGATTTTGAAAAAAATTTATACACAGTCCAAAAGGTATCAAAAATTAAGGGCAGATGTTATATTTAAACATTTTTGTCCGAATCGTATTTTAAAAGTTAGCTATTGTCACACTTTAGCTGGTCCACCCTGTATAAAAGGTGTCTTAAAAGCACCCCCCTCCCCATTTAACTTTTGTGTTTGTTAAAACAAACAAATATCCTTTGGGGAACGATACTAACTTAGCCCAAAGTATCTTTTGAAGCAATCGGAAATTTTGATTGTCCCCAAAAAATGGGGGATTTTGGGGGAAACTCAAAATTTTCCAATGGGAAGTATGGTCATGTGATACCTCATTTTAAAGGTCTATCTATGTAAGATTAGGAAAAAGACTTAAATAAAATAAAAATCGGAACACCCAAAACAAAATGGCGGCCCTAAATGTGTTGAAATAAATGGACATAAAGTTGCTAATATCTCGAAAAGGAAGAATTTTTAGAAAAAATTTCAAGAGACAAAAAACGTGTATTTCAAAGTGCTTGACCTAAAATATTGCTTTCAAATCGATTTTGTAAATTGTAAGTCGACTCCTACATCTTAGAAAATTTTGTAAAAAATAAAATTTACGAAATCGATTTGAAAGCAAATTGTTTAGGTCAAGCACTTTGAAATAAACATTTTTTTCTCTTGAATTTTTTTCTAAAAACTCTTTTTTTTTCAAGATATTAGCAACTTTATGTCGATTTATTTCAACACGTTTAGGGCCGCCATTTTGTTTTGGGTGGCCCGATTTTTATTTTCTTTGTCATTTTCCTAGTCTTAATATACCTTTAAAATGAGGTATCACATGACCATACTTCCCATTTAAATATTTTAAGTTGCCCCCAAAATCCCACATTTTTAGGGGACACTCAAAATTTCCTATTGCTTCAAAAGATACTTTGGGCTAAGTTACTATCGTTCCCCAAAGGATATTTGTTTGTTTTAACAAACACAAAAGTTAAAGGGGGAGGGGTGGGACTTTTAAGACACCTGGTATTATCGCCTAAGTACATTGCATCTAAACTGCGACATGTTTTACGTAGCATTATTCCCATTAACAGGTGATTTAAAACATACTTTAAAACAATGATTTGTGTTTCAAAATTGTAACTTTTAATTTTGTTTAGGAGTCATTCTAGTTTTTTAACATTTATTATAACGTTGTTTTGTCATAAACGTAATAATTTGATTTCGAAATTTAACATGATTCAACCTATATTAACTTTAAGGTTATGAATAATCTTATATCTTTATTAAAAACAAATTAGGACATATAGGTGGCAAGGAAGCAGGGCCTAACCTAGTATTGATATATATGTTTGTAAACAACCCCTGTTAAATCAGCCAGGAGGGAAATAGGACAACGCCAATACAAATAAATAAATAGAAAGTTGATTACAAAATTAAAATACTTACTTTAAAAAGATTCAAAATATTTGAAAAAGTACTGCGTTTATTTTTTATAAGTAATCAAAAGAAGAAACATGTTTTTGGATAGTCATCAAAAAAGAGATAACAATCATTTTACGATCTAATCATAGTGCCGTCATACTATGACAAGATTGAAAACATCGTTATCATAGAATAAAACAGAAACTTTATAATATTCCCACCAGATATTGCGCCTATGACTTAACTAATTAATCGAAACAAAACCGTATTCGCAGAAAAAAAGTCAATTATTTATTATATAGAATCATACATCGATAATTTTAAGTTTAATTCAATTTAAGGTATATTAAATAACTATAAACAAAACTCAAATACAGTATAATGGGTTTTTAAAATAATCCACGGTTTACAGTAACAAATAAATATGATAAGAAATTGAAATCATAATATAAAGATTTAATTTTGTTTTAAATTAATCAAACTGTTCTTCAAACAGGTAAAGCAATTGAAGTCAAAGTAGGTTATGAATATTTTACTTCTTCAGTACAACTATTAATTTAAGACCCACCTAATCAGTTCAACTATATTTAAAACAACCGTAACATCACAATGCATTTTAATAATATAATACATCAAATTAGTCAATTTAACAGAGTATTTTCAATACTATTGAAAACAGGATCTGGTATTTTCTTTTAATTTGTTCAATTTGAATTCGGAAACTACTAGATCAAAACTATAAAATACGCTGAACATGTTTATAGTGCACTATTATCTAAATGAACATGGACAATTTGTTCTTATATTTGTATTTCTAAATGTTCACTTCTTTAAAGTAAAATTTAGCATTAAAAAGAAATCTTTTATTTATTAAAAACCGTATAATAGTTTTACAAAATGTATTTTGTTTCATGAGTACTAATTCTACCTCCTCTACCCAATAGGATTGTATTTGGTAAAAAGTTCGGAAAATTATTGATAACTGTGATTAGCAAAGATTGTAAATTGTGGGAAATTAAAATTGTTAGTTGTTTTGTGTTAACAGAATTTACTTTCCCAAATAGTAATTGTCCAAATAGCAAATATTTAATTGTCCCATTGTTTTCACTCAATGTGAGAAAATCGACCATCACACAATGTCAAAATAATCATGTATGACTAAACATTGCTTTAGAAATGTCATTAATAGTCTCTCACAGGAGGTTCACACACTACTTACTGTACAGCTGCATAGCACAACAACCAAACAAACTGTGAAACCCAACAGCAAACTTTGACTAGATACACAAATCAGATGAAATACAATTGCACATACGACATTATTCTACTGAGTGGGTTCTATCAGATATTCAACATTATTTGTGGTGAAATCGTTTTAATAATTTAAAATAATAAAGTGAAAACAATTTTAAATAAAATTAGGCTATCCATATCGCTTACATATAATCCCTAGGATAATTTTACAGTAATTTATACAATTTAAGTAATCTTTTTAAGTTTGTAACAAAAATGGATGGTGTTTGTAAACCCAATTTTAAAGATCCAATCTTAGTTTTTGAAATGGACCGTTAAATTTCCTAAGCAAAGATTAATATTAAAGTAACGAACGAAATACATAAGCTACAGGTCCAAAAATGATCAATCCACCATTTTGTATTACAATAAACCACTTATAACTTTGGAAATATAGAATACATAATCTTCAGATTTGGCACTCGTATTTTGTTATAGAACGTTTTATAATTATTTGCATATTTTCAAATAACGACTGTAAAAGTCTTTACATAATCTCAAATGTCACAAAGACCGTTAACTTTTAACTCTAGTAAAATTAAGAGACAAATGTTTTAGCATTTTCAATGTTTAACAAAATAGTGCCCTCATAAGGATAGCAAAGGTATTTACAAAAATTAAAAAAATAATTACCTGCAAGTTGTAGGTCTATGTATAACTCAAGATTAGCTTTTGGTCGATAAATCGGTTATCTATTAGGCAACAATAAAGACGCCATTTTGTTCAGCATTAAAAATGATAAAAGCATTATCTCTTTAGCCTCAAAAACCAACTTTGTTAGGTTAATAACTGTTTTGAAAATTGTCTTTAATTTTGCTTCACTTGTAAATTGGTACCTGAAATCAATATCTTATTTATTTCCAAAGAATTTTTGTTTTGTATGGAAAACACATTTTGGAACCTATTTCAAAAGCTCTCTGTATGGGTAATATTCTTTTCCTAACTGAGAATTCGGAAAAGATATCATCAGCAATGGCAAGATATCAACTTCACCATTCCCAAGATCATACCTGTTCCTCTGATTGACAATAGATCTAGTTAAAAATGTCTTTACGTAATCAGACGAGACGTTTGAGAGTAATGTATACATTCCCAACATAACGCCCCATACATACACATTAACAATAAGATAAGAAAGTGCATACCACTTAGTAAATTGATTCCCTGTCTACTCCATGAATATTATCGCGAAAGACATTGTAGAATCTGTGCACAAATAATGTTTCACGAGAAGAAAGAGGGGAATTGAACTTTATCACGACTCTTTTTGTTTGGCGGAAGCTTATTTGGAAGGAAATCAATTCTCCTTCGAAGGAAGGCTATCTATTTGAATATTAATGCGTTCTTAAACCCCTAAATCCTTGTAAAAAAGTACTGGAAACTGTTTTTATTGACACACAAAATACTGAATACTAGTCTGTTATAATATTTTAGATTCTTATTTTATATAATATTAAAAAAACAAACTGGTAATTTCTAATTCAACTAGTTTATTACAACTAATATTAAAAACAAACTGGTCATTTCTAATTCAACTAGTTTATTACAACTAGATAAATAAAAAACAGATCACAGTTTCTCATAAAAAACGTTTAATAATCAAACGCGTTTCGATGACCAGGTCATCATCATCAGTGATGGTTACAAACTTATAACTAAATTGTTAACATGGTTCTTAACTATATATAGGCAGATTCTTAGTAGGAGGGGTCGTCTAAACATATAACGACCAATGGGACCAACATATGGGACCAAGCACGCTACCCTAAATATAGCATTAACCTCTAATAATAGTCTAGGCAAAATATTAGGATCACAAAAAGATCAAATTCACCCCCTTCAGAAGTCAGGTATTTATTGCATACCTTGTGAAATATGCCCGAAAAAATATATAGGTCAAACTATAAGAAACTTAAAAATTAGAACCAAAGAACATTTCTCTCACTTCAAGTACAATAGACCCGACAAATCAGCAATAGCCAAACACTGCTTACAGGAAAATAATTTTTTCAAGATAGAAAACACGACCCTTTTAAAAAACGTAACAAAGCAGAACTCACTAGACGCATGGGAAACTCTCTTCATTAACCGGAACCAAAATCTTATAGTCAACAACGAATTAGGCCCCATTCAAAATTCCATTCTCCTTTAATTATTTACATTTAATGTCTGTATACTTCATATTTATTGTTGTTGTTTTTTTGTTTTTTTTTTACCATAATTAATTGCTTGTATTCATTAATGCTTCAATACATCTTATAATTTTGTCATAAATTATAGCATTATAATAGTATTAAACATTTGATTTTGCTTTGTGTATATGGTACAAATGTAATTTTAGTGCATTTTATTTTTTTTTATTTTTTTTTTTTTCTTGTAATGTTTACATTAAATTACATGTCTTACATATTTTTATATAATTGTATTAGTATTATGGGCTATTATGTAATATTTGACTTAGAATTTACTTATTCTTTGTTGTTTATATGTACGTATTTTGATTGATGTAATATTTTCACTTATTAGCATTTAAATTATATATCCTATACAGTTTATGAGAGATCTGTATTATGTATGTTTCTAACTAATATACATGTTATTTTGTTATCCTTTTATATATATTCACGTTTTTCCCCTTTAGTCACTATCCCCATTACAATCATTAAGTTACTGTTCTCCCATTGGTCGTTATATGTTCTTATACTTATTTACATGGTCAAAACGTTTTGTCATTGTAAAAAAAACGTATAAGTATAAACAATATTTAGACGGTTTATATAGTTATGAATTAACTGTATGAATTTGTTTTTGAGTTTTGTATCTAATAATGTAGTTGTATTATTTGTATATTTATTCTTACGAAATGTTAGAAATATGAACACTCTAATAAACTATATTTTTATCCATGTATCTGAGTTTGTTTATACAAATGTATTTGCATGTATTTATTTGTATATTATAAACTTTACCAGTACTACTACTAGAGACAAAAAGTTAATTTTAAATTCAGTTAAATTGTGTTTTTAAATAATTTTTTAAAGTATTTTCACTTCACAAATCATTACAATTTGTACACAAATGTAACAATTAGTACGAAAATAACATATTGGATTACAAACATTTTCGAATAAAATTATAAGTTATAAAGTAACATGAAACACATAGTGTGCAGACTGCTTTTTAAACTGAGATCAAAATTATTTCAGTTTATGATAGTGTTTTAGAATAGCATAATAAGTGAAAATAATTCAGCTCATAAATGTATAGCAAACAAGAACATTTATACTATAAATATTTATATTCCATTGTTACGTAATAGTTTGTATACATAATTAATGTACATAAACATGACGTTAGTTGTTGCTAGTTAATCCAATTAGTTAAAAATTGCGGATTCTGTTTAAAAATATATACCAGGTACCCAACATGCCCCAAAGCATTTTTGTTTAAACTCCAATAGGAAAATAATACAAAATGTAACTTAAACTTGATACATGGTTTTTACAATAATACAACTTTTTGCAGTAGATATTGCGTCAGTCTGGGCCGACGGTTAAAGGTCACGGTCCAAAGGTCACATTTTGAGTAGCGCTAATTTTTGGTTCCTTATATAAACAAAGGTAAGAGTCGAGCGCCATTGTGTAAACAAAGATAAGATAAGTAAACATAGATAAGATGAGTAAATAAAGATAAGTAAACAAATATAAGATAAGTAAACAAAGATAAGATAAGTAAATAAAGATAAGATAAGCAAACAAAGACAAGATAAGATAAGTAAATAAAGATAAGAAATAATGGTAATTTTTGGCTTCTTGTGTCAAAAAAGATAAAAGTATGGCACCATTGTGTCAACAAAGATAAGTAAATAAAGATTTATTAATGTAAATAATTAGTCTATCGCTCAAAGTTCAACCGGAGTTTAGCAGTGTGTCAACAAATCAAAGTCAATAAGAGATTAAATTATGTAAATAATAATTAGTCTAATAATCAAAGTTTAACCGGATGTTGGCGTTATCTTTAAATTAGTCATTCAGTACTTTTCCACCCCGGTTTTACCAGGGCTCTATAACAAGGGCTATACCATTTTGCTAATTTACGGTGACCCAGTATCGATCGCCTATGACGTTAAAAGGTGGCTTCAGTCAAAGAAACATTTAAGTACACCGCAAATTAGACAACAATGAACAAATTAAATAAAATACAGCATAATTCTTTGTTATAAAGTAATTCTTTTAATTAAATATGAAACAATTTTTTTACGTAATTACAATTTCCTTTTTCCATCATTGATCTCTAATTTTATTTCTTTGAATGTACGTAATAATGATATTATTTTTTAAACGTCAACCTCCAACTTAACTTTTTGTGTCCACTTCAATAATATCAAATTTTAATTATAAATTATAATTAGTTTATGTTAAAATAAAATGCTTACTTTTTTTCTAGCTGGCATAATTACCTGGGGACAAGTGATTTATTATATTACCTTAAAATAACAATATGCACATAAACGTAATGGACAAGGATGTAAATATTCCCGTATCAAACAACTGTAGACCGGGAGTGGCGGCGCGGCACCTCCTCGCGCTCATTTAAAAACGATTTCATAATGATGTAATCATTTTAACACAAATCGGTGAATTGAAAAGTTTAGGTCAAATCATTGGCTAGAACTTTCCCGCTGGAAGTTTGTTTATAACCCAAAAATAAAATTTCCTCGCTTAGTAACTTTTCCATGTCAGTCAGTGATAATTCTCAAATATTTTCAATCATTAAAATTCGAAATACCTGTTAAAATAAAAGTTTTTTATACTGTTAGAATCCGTACTTTATGTAGATTAAGAATATCTAAGTTTTATCTTACTGAGCTTTTCCGTCGAGTTACAACAGCGAGTAAACGACAGCGCGCACAAGGAGTCCACTGCTCTAGTCTTGCAGTTATCAGCACAGTGACGTCAGAGTGAAACTGGCGGCACAATGCCGAGATCAAAGAAACGGTTTAGCCCTTGTTATAGAGCCCTGGGTTTTACGGGCGATTTAAAAATTATTCGCTATCTTGAAGGTTCGATCCATTCCTATAGCGGAATTTCTGTGGTAAATTCCTTTGGAAAATAATTTAAAACCAAAACAAACTTGAACTTCTATCTGAAGATACCGTCGAAACCAGTCACCTAATAGGATTTTTAAGGATTGTTTGGATATGGTGTACACTAAACTTACGAGTGTTAAAAAGCTATAACTATTATAATGACTAAAATTTAACCAAATGAAATAGAATATTGGGATTCTAAACTGCTATAATCTTTACAAAACGTTTTATAGTTGATGAATTATTTTACATTTTTATTCGGAGATGCGTATGCACGACCTTGTGGCCTCATCTAATTAAACTGGTTTAATAAACTTAATAAAGTGTAGGATAATTTTATTATTATTTATTTATGCATGTGTGGAATATATTTTATTTGTTGAATGCTAGATTTAAGGAAGACAACAGAGTTTTTGCAAACAGCAATGCAGTGTAACTTTAACAAAAGTATTGTAATAAAGCAAATTATTCTGGAGTAGTAAATTGATCAATATAAATATTATTATAGTCCACAAAATCTCAAGACAGAGGTACATTTTAAACAAGTGAAGATATATTTCATTCCATGAAATTATAAATGTTCACTAATGCATTTTTACAATTACAAGTTTTCACTATAAAATGTATAGCCTATACAAGTTATCAAAGGTTAAAATTGATTTAGTTTATAGATGTTGAGTCTATTAACTAATTTATTTAAATTACTGTAACTTGGACTTGAAATAACTAACATAATTTATGCATGAACATTAATGTATTATTAACAATTGCTAAGAACATAAAAATTAATAAAATTAATTAATTGCTTAGATATAAAGAATATTGATTTCAAAATTGTTATTTGTAAACAGTATCTATGAAATGGTATTTTCACTTACACTAATGTTAAGAAGGCGTGTTGGAAGTATTTGATGGATTTTAAATAGTTGAGTCTTCGTTACGATTGTCTTACAAGCATTTAGGACTATCTTATTGCTTTAAATCTTTTAATGGAGCGAATAATATATTTTTTCTAATTTCGAATAGAATGCGTTAATATTCTGTCTTTTCTTTAAGTCATTTAATTTTGCAAACACAGATCATTAATTAAGAAAATAGAGTCATACTTGCAATCAGCTGGATAGTATTTAATCTGCTGTACTTGTACTTTAAGACGTCAACTTTCAAATTGGGCTTTTTCAACAAGTGTTCTAATTGATCATGGAGGATCTATAACTTGTAACTCGCAAAGTTACGCAAACTTGTAAACGCAACCTGTAATGTTTTTAAATAGATTCCTGTATGTTTTTAAATAGATTAAAAAGATTCCAAATTTTTAAGTGTGATTTTTCTGTAAATATAATTTTACAAGAAACCATAAGTTTAAGCTTAATAGTAATTAATGTTGTATTACACATCCGTAGATTACATAATATTCAACCATTTATTTATGCACTAACAAAATATTTCAAACTATTTACACTCTGGTGCACGTAATAACTCCATGGAAACAAAAGAGAAAACCAAGTGTTTATTGTTACTTTGTATGAGCAATACATTACCGCGGAATATTCTGGCCGACTGCCCAATCAAGCTGCACGACGATATTGCTACAAATTAATAACTTGATAGATTCACAATGCATTGCGGGACATGAATTGGTACATTGCAACACTGTTAAAAATAAGTGGTCTGATGGTTATGTTATAATCCTTGCATATTTATGCGACGCGAACAACGTTATCACTTTAAAAACAACATATTACGACAAGTCATAGTACTTATTTGTTTAATGCAAATCGTTGGTTTTTGCCCAGCTCATTTATACAGGATGGTTATAAAGTCCGTTTTATACTTGTTTCTAAACATAAATAGACCTAAACCTTTTTGGGACTGTTAAACTAGAACGCGTCGTTTATGATATTTTGAAATGTTGCTCCTTACCAAAAATGAGGAATTTTAGAAGAAGTCAACATTTTCAAAAGGGTAAACTAAAAGGGCATAAGAAGATTTATTAATGGCGCTTACGAAATATCCTTTAGACTACCCTTACCAAAATGATTGTACAAAATGTATTTGAAATGTTTTAATTATAAAACTGATACTTTTCATCAATGAAATAGAATATGTTCTTTAGGTAGGAACGAATCCTTGTCTGAAGTTTTAACTTATTTAAATACTTAAATAAGGTCTATAAGGTCTATATTTAAATACATTTGACATGTTATATACTGCACTAAGACAAATATTAATACTAATACATAAAAGTCATGATATTATAATAGGTCATGTTTGGGGACGAGCGGGAGTCTAACATTGAGCATAAATCTTCTGTTTCTCCATTGGATCATTTTGAGCCACACTAATACGGGTAAAACACCATTATTATCCACCTAAAATGTTACAATAGCTAACGTTTGAACCGTTGGGGAACTCCAATTATTTTTGTAAGCTCTAAATGACATGGAAATCAATTTTGAAAAATTGCCAAATATCAGTATATAAATTCTGGTTTACAAAATAAAATAAAATTCCTATTTTTAATGGAACTTGGAATTTTTTCCAAAATCGATTTCCATGTCATTTTTGAGCTTACAAAAATAAGGGGAGTACTCCAACGGTACAAAAGTTAGCTATTGTAACATTTCAGGTGGGAATCAATTATTTGTAGGTCTATCAAACGTCTAATATTGTGAACTTTTAAGTGACTGTAGGCTAATTCGTAATCGGCTAAAGATTTTAGAAAATATCCAAGAATAAAACATACTTCAAATATTGTTTTACACCGGGAAAATCATAAAATACAGGGTGTTCCATAACAAATTTCAAAGTTGACCACCATATTGGAACATGGCGGCAATATTTTACATTTCACAAAATGAATTTTTAAACTTCATTGAAAAGAAAGGAAGGTTCACCATTTAAAGTACTCTGTCATATTTATAGTTCAAAAGTTAGCTATTGTAACAGTTTTTTTAGGTGGAACACCAGGTAGATTGAAATGTCAGTTGTAGTTTGAAAATCTGAGATTCAGAAAAGTGGGTAGACTACTTTTGAAAAAATGGGTTCAGAAAAGGCTTTTGAACCACTTACTTATAGGGTTCCTTCTCTTACTAATATTTGAGTACTTCCCAAATTAATAAGAAAATGACAAGCACCGACTTGTTAAAAAACAGACAATACTAAAACAAAATACAAAAATAGTTATTTTAACATTATTTAGGTCAGGAAAATTGGATAGTTCCCACAAACGGAAATTACATCTGCAAAACAGTGTTCTATCAAGGTCGCAAATATTAACAAACTTATTTTATTATGAATTTTATGTGGTTGGAAAAACCTAAATTTAGAAATAGGGTCCTCTAAAAATAACAATTCTACTTAAAATCTAACATAACTATTGATACAAAGTTATGGATTTAATTTTAAAATATCTACGAAAGTGATATTATAGAAGTTATGAAGACGGTGGATTAAGCACCGTATTCAAAACTATATTAAAATTATTGATACAAAGTTATGGATTTAATTTTAAAATATCTACGAAACTGTAATTATAGAAGTTATGAAGACGGTGGTTGAGGTACGGTATTAGCCCTGTAAAATGGTAGTTTGAAGATGAAAAATCTGACGTAATTGTTTTTAGTGGCTTACTTTATGTTTTTTGGGGTACTAAACACTAAGTTGTCCAACAAAATTTTGTTCTGCAAATATAAAAAATCATCAAAAAACCACTAAAATTTACGAGCTTTTTTAATTTTGCTTATAACTTACAAAGTAAGCGATTTACGTAAAATATGATGGTACTTTAAAATAAAAACATGAAAATTACCTACAATTTATGTTGTTATCATTTTTTGTACTTAAGATGTAGTTTCCGCTCAAAGGGGAGTTCAAAATTCGGTAATTTTGTGAAAATTGATAAATCATATTTTATGTAGAGACGTTTCCTTCGTAACACTAAAAGTAAAATTAAAACGCAGATAAAATTCTGTACAATGTATACGTGAGTGATATAGTTTTAAATAGTTATGGGAAAAGCTATGATGAATGCACGAAGTAGTCAGTCGCCTCCTTATTGAAACCATAGTAAATGCACATCATACGTCTGCGCAGATATATGTAAATCGTTAACGTTGGGTTATATTGGTAAAACAAAATGATAAACAGTATGGCTGATAAGAATGAAAACTGTGTAATGTAATGTAATAAAATAAGTAGGAAGGTTTTTTATAAAGCACGTACTGTATTATTAAAAATGATTTTTATCAATATTCGCAAAATACCGATTGTTCAACTCCTCTTTGAGCGGAAACCATTCGTTGTACAAAAAAAATAATAACATAAATTGCAGGTAATTTTCTTGTTTTTATTTTAATATACCATCACATTTTACGTAAATCAATTACTGTACTTTGTAAGATATAAACAAAAAACCGAAAACCACGAGATTTTTAATAGTGTTTTGATGATTTTTCATATTTGCAGAACAGAATTTTGTTGGACATCTTCAGATTCGTGTTCAACACTATAAAAAAACGTAAAGTAAGAAACTAAAAACAATTACACCAGAATTTTCCACTTCTAGCCATTTTTGAACACCATTTTACTGGACTATACAACATTATAACCTTGGGAATGATACTTGCTCTACAAAAAAATAATAAGGTATATAATTGTCATTTAATACTTTTTTGTAGATATTTATAATAAAAGGTAGGCTATATACTACACGTTTTATATTAGTATAGTGATGCATTAATGTGTTTTAAATTTAATCGTCGTTTAGCTATTAATATTATACGGATTTTGAAGTTTTTCCTGAACCGTAAAAGCTGAACGAGATTATCTTAACATAAAGGCTCGTTCATGGGGATATATTCTAATCTTATACCCTGACCTACTTCCATGAATCCTTTCCTTGCTATATTGCCAAGCTATTACCTTCAAGGCGCGCTTAACAACTATGACTAGGCCTCCTTAAACATATTACATTTACCTTAAAATAAAGAAGACACAATCGTTAGCAAAAATTAAACCTACATATTTAAACTAATACAGGAGCATATTCCAAAATGATGTAACATAATTTAAAAACAGAAATGTATTTTTTTAAATATATTGTTATTATAAACATTGTTATACATACTAAAGTGTAATGACTATAAAATATCGTAAAAAAAGATAGTTTACAAACTGTACAAGAAACATTTTTGACATTATAATACAATCGGCAAATTAACTAATATAGCCTAATAGTCAGACTTACTAACGTAAGTTTACTTTAAAACCCTCTTCTACAATAAATCGTGAATGTGTTCTTGTAAAATGACAATTTACATCTCAACTTTACAAAGCCAAATTATATACATATATTGCATTAAGCAGTAAAAAAACCATCTTATTATTTGCTATAATACAACATCAATGCGATTTTAGTCAATTTTAAATGTAGGCAATACTAGCTTGAAACAGACACATACAGTTACAGCCCTAAGCTGTGTTTCAAATCTTTCATCTAATTATGAAAATAAACTTATTCATAATAACCAATAATAATAAAGAAATTGGTTAAAACAAATCTAAAGTATAACTTTGTTGAAAATCAGAATTGTAAATTTGTAGTACCTACTACTTTAAGAATGCTTATAATCAACACAAAAACTTGTTTAGAATTTAATTACTTCAAATAAGGAAATCATAACAAAAAAACTTGTATTTAAACCGATTATACTCGTACATTGCAGTTATCTGCCAAATTTACTGTTTCATACAAATAATGGCAACAATTAAAAACAAAACCTCTATTTTTGCATGAGCTAAAGGTCTTACAATCAGCTTACCAGTAAAGTTACATACCACCAAGTTCAGATCAATGCTATACTGGAGTAGTAAATATTTATACAATTGAGAATTTCTTCGTTAAATCAGCTGTTTAATATTTTTATTCCACGCAATTGAAAACCATCCTAACTTTGTTAAGACCTATGGTCTGGTTTAAATTAGAACAGTCCTAGGTGGCGAGCGTTGGACAGAGTGGAGGGGCCGCGCTGTTGCCAAATCTACACATCGCTGTACTGCCAACGAACGGACTTCTCATAAATGTAAACGCTGCTTTACAACGTTGCATATGGTTACTATGACAACCGCTGGGAAGGAAATAGCTGGTTGGCTCTTGGAGTAGGGGGCCCCTCTCGCTCAAACTCCCCGCCCATGTCAGCCAAAACTGTTCTACTTTAAATCAAACTATAATTTAGATATAGTAAGGTCGGGCGGCGACCAGATAAATTTATAATTATCTCTAATGTGGCTATTTTTTACAAATTAATAACATGTTAACGATACAATTTTGGACAAGCATTGTTCTATTTAAGACTTGAAGTCACTATACATTAACATTAACAACCACTTTACAAAGGAAACGCAGTTAACAAAGCGGGAAACCCGTAATCATGGTATAAACTAACCTACACAATAAACATATAAACAGTTGTCAGTCATTCAATTAATAAGTACTGGGTGTGAATTGCATCACTCTTCGTATATTAGAGCTTGTGCTTCTGTCGTTGTTTTCTTATGCAAGATTATAGACTTTCTTTATGCATTAGAATGCAATTACACTTGAGAGTGAAGGCATTTTAATTTTGTATTATACATTAACTTGACATATTTAAATTTTAAAAATAATATACACACATACTCAAATGAAAACTTGCAGTATTTTGAACAACAGTAAGCAACTATTTCAGATCGGAGATGGACTTGTACATTATTTTCACAATTTCTGAGAAAAAAATATTTTAAATAAGGAATGACGTGCTTAAAGTCAAGAACACTAGTCCTGTCAGCAACAGCTGTTAACATCTTCGCCAATCTTTCGCGTTATCTGCCAATCTGTCAAATAGTATCTGACAGCGTTATTCGTGTGAACTAGTTGCACAAGACTCACTAAGATGGAAATACAGTGAATTCAAGAATAAAACAGATCCCGGAGGTAAAACTTTGATGGTAGACATTTATTAAATCTCCATTCGGGTAAGCTTTAAAAATGTGAATCACAAAATAGTATATGCAATATACTCTAAATGTGTTGTCTTTCTTTAGACATAACGAAACACTACTTTACACAATTAATTTAAATATGTACTTTCGTAAATTGCTTGGAATTTAAGTCCTAATAGAATTGTGAATAAATTTAACTAGTGCAATATGTTGCAATTTCTTGGTAAACATCGAAAGTGCCATACATACTAATCGTATTGAGAGACAGTACTGTCAATGTATACAAAACAGGCGACAGGTAATATCTTTGTTTAGGACTACTATCATTGTAAAACAGAGCGAAGCAACTCTATCTTCAGGTCATACCAGACATACCAGGAATAAACTCATATCTAAATATTCAGGGTGTCCGACAAATAACGAATTATTTTAGATTTTTTAATATAATAGTATATTCTATATACTTATTTTATTCTACAAAATACACATTTAAGGAAAAAACGATTTCAAAAATATTTCAGACTGCTTCATACTGTAAAAACGTTTTCAGAAATTTGATTTTTGTAGCAAAAAAATATTACTCCTCATAATATCATGAATTTTATCAGTAAAGTTTGTTTATGAATTTGTAATAATTGTACATTAAAACTGTAGACACAGTTCTAAGCTCTATTGGTATTTTTGTGTCAATAAGTCAATGGGTAAAAAAAAAGTAAAATACCTAGTGGAAACCTAAATACCTAGTGGAAACCTAAGGTCTAAGTCTCTTACATGCCGAGAAAATACATAAGAGTTTACTAATTTGTAAGTTATATTTCGACAAAGAGAATATTTTTCAGAACCTTCGTCTGCTATTTTATATAGTAAAATCTAAAAGCTTATTAATTCCACTCTCCTGTAAGTTCTTATCTAATAATACCATTTAAAAAAGTAAAGCTCAGGTAAAAAGAATACATTAATACAAGTGTTTTCAACTAACAATAATATTTGAATATAAAAACTAAACACACATTTAAAAAACATAGACTTAAATGTTATATTTCATTAAATTTAAAACGTTCTAAAAATTCAAAGTTCGAATTTAATGTTGGTAAACAACATGTTCATCAAAAAATTATATTATCTAATTTCAGTAGCAATTAAAATTAAGAATTACGATACAACATTTGCATACAATACTTCTATTATGCTATCTTAGATTGAAGAATTTTTCGAGGATGGTACAAACATGAGGAAGTGTGTCTGTGATTGAGATGGCGAGATTAAACATAGAAATAAATTTTACCTGTCGTATCCGTTTTCACCCGTGATACAAAAATAAGCGCTTTTTCCAACAATTTTCTAATATATACCACCACGCCACCCCCATCCTCTTTATAATACATATATTATTTAATAGATACACATATAAAAAGGTTCAAACACAATATTATTATGTGTTATATAAATTTGTGAATCTAATTAGATAGAACATTATATATTTATGATACAGTAAAGCGCCTATCATTTAAACACCTTTATTACCTACGACTAAATAATAGCAATTATTGAATAGTGTTATGTTTTGGAATATGTAATAAAAATATAGTTTAGTATATTAGTTATTAGAGTTAGTGTTTTGTATGTAAAGGTATTAACCAGTAAGACAGACCAGGAAGTGTAGTATAAATACAGAAATTGTAGCAAGGTCGCGTGAGTGTTCATTAAACGCGGAACACGGAACTCGCGTTGCTATGGTTTGTTTTGGAGATGTCAACAGGAAGCTAGACGGGTTATAAAGTATAATCCGAAGCTAGAATCTTGGCCAGAGTACGGTGGTCGATGGGCCAGAGTGGATTGGTCGATGGGCCAGAGTAGAGTGGTCGGGTGACCAGTGAGGGGCTGCGAGTTAGGCCAGTCTGTTGTTAGTGTGTTGGGCCAGTTCGTCGTGAAAAGTTCGGCCAGGAAATCGAGACGGGGATTTCCGATCAGCTCGAAGTTTGGACCATCGAGATCTCATGTGAAGGAAGACAACACATTGAGTGAGCAAAGCAAAGTATTTTGGTCTATTGTTAAAGTCACATTGTATTCAGAGTTTTGGGGTTATTAACATAAAAGTAACACGCTTCAGTTGTCAACACCGTAATCCAGTTTGTCTTATAAAAGTAATACCTAGTAAAAGAAATGTACGTAGCATAAGTAAAGGCTAATGTATCAAACCATATATATTTGTATTATTGTATTGTATGAGTAAATATAGAGAAATAAGTATTACCACTGAGAACCTCTGGATGCGTTATTATTGAACTGTTCCTAATTAAATTAGAGTTTGAACCCGGGTAATAAGGGTACTAGTATTTTCACCCCTAATAATAGCTGACTGCTGACTCCAAGGTTTTTTAAATGAGGTATTATATTTTTTTTATAACTTCCATGATAGTTTAGTTTTATATTGTCATTATATTGTACATTACGTGTACAATGTATTTTAACCGATGAAAACTAAAATCCAGCACATTTAACATATGTTTGTCGTTTAATGCGGTTGCAACGATTCAGGTATTAATATAAATGGCAAAATCATCAATGAAAAGAGAACAACAATGGACAGGGGACCGTGCGTTAGAGACTTCCCTGAGGAACACCATTCTCTAAATAAAATCAAGCTGACAAAGTAGCTCCAATTTAAAAGTGTTTAACTTATATTATGCTAAGATTGTCCCGCCTCGACAGAGCAAGAGATTGTAACTCTCTTTTCTGGTCAACACTTCCAACGCGTTACGGGACTGCACAGTCAAAAATCCTAAGGGAAATTGAGAGTAAAAATGTAGATATAGTGTTTGATATATTTATGTATGTGGTTGAACGGGTCTTCCGTTCTTATAACCTTATAAATATAAGGTGTTGTTTCAAACTAGTACCGCAAGAGACATCAAACTATTCTTATAAGATGCAACGAACGTACCTTCATGCGGGGGATTTTTAAGTTTTAAGTTTAAAATATGTTCATGTTTATTTACAGTATCGTTTCTATTATTTTAAGAAAAGTAAGTAAAGGAAAATAGTATAATCGTATGGATGGAAAACTGTCAATAGACAACTACCAATGTTCAGAAAAAGTACATTTAATGGCCCATATTAGGTTATGTTTTTGATTAAACTAAACCCATAATGGGATATTTTTAAACATGTTTATGATCTTATTATACCAACAGCCTCAATATCGCATCCATTAAGCTGGCCGACTGCCCAATTCAATACATACAATAGAAACATTGATCCAATAGCGAATTATTCTACCATCTTGTTTTACTTCAAAACACCCACTAGATGTGTAACTTTATAGTGTTAGGTACATATTGAAATTTACCATCGTGTTACATATGGTCAAAGAAAATTAAAATAGTTATAGTTATAGTAATTATTATGAGAAGAGAAGAGAAAGTTAAAGGCTACGTACGAGGTTTTGCATTAGAAGAATAGCAATAAATATAAATATTTCTACAATAAATGTAAAAGCTTTACGAGTAAATATAAATTTAATAAAAAATAGTAAAAACCAAAATAATTATAACAAGGATAGCTTCAGAAGTATTACTAGCCTACAAATACGACTACATTGTTTTAGTAAAAGTTGGTTAAATTTACGAAAGATTAAATTTAAAGTAACATAATTTAAATTGTCGTTTAGGTTTTGTTATATGAAAGAATTTGTAATTAAAAACAAGCATAAATTTCGACTAAAGCAAAAAGCTATATAACTATAAACGTAAGTACCAATATGTATCTGTACTAGTAGTTTAGTAAAAATCATCATGTTTTATATGCACAAATCTGCAAGTTGATATTTTAAAATGAAACAAAAAAATATTACTTTGAGTTATTTAAAACTACCCAAAAAACATAACTTCAAGTTATATAAAACAAAACAAAAAACATTACTTTGAATTATTTACAACGACATAAAAAGAATACTTTGATATAAAACGAAACAAAAAACATGACTTTGAGTTATTTAAAACGAAACAAAAAACATTACTTTGAGTTATATAAAACGAAATAAAAAATAATATTTTGAGTTATTTACAAAAATACTAGTTTATATTTAAAATCTGATTATTGCTTAATTTTGTTAATAAAGAAACTTAGTTTATAATTCTTATTTACACCAGACAATAATGTAAAAATTGTAAATAAAAGAACGCATGATTCGAAGTATAATGATGGAAATAAGTTAATGTAAAACTATTTCGAAATATTTTACATCAAATGGATTAATACGATATTGAAGCAACAGCTTCAACGGATCCAAAAAAAAACCTTTGATAACGATCAGGTGAAAGGTTTCCGATAGCGTAAAATAAATGATAAATATACAAAAACTATGATTTAGTAAGTATTTAAAATAAATATAATACAAAATGTAATCACTATCTTTAATCCATCATTTCTAGACCTGCCAATCACCACTCTGAAGATCTGAAACCTCAACAAAATTCTCTATAGACCCCTACAATATAATAGTTTTAATAAGCTTAAATGTAATAGTTTTAAATATGTAAATAGTTCAATTTGAAATGTATGTTACTAAAACAGCAAATACTGTATTATTCTAGTTGTTAAAATTTTGTTTAATAATCTTATACATTTAGGCCTAGATATAACCATTTATTCAGAATTTTATCGTGATTTCAGAACTTTTTCATATTAAAAATTCGTTGAATATTATAAGAGATATCTTTATTTAACCAAAGGTACGTCTTTTATTAATTTTTATTGGTTTTAATCGATTATTTCGTCTCATAAAATCGGTTATTTATTTATTACAAATATATAATAAAACATAATTATCAGATTTGGAACCTTATTGTAATCCTTATTACTAAGTTTACTTTCAATTATAGACATGACCACTGTAACACATGAGTTCGAACATGCTGTTTAACCTATTGGCTTTACGTAACAGGTTCAATTATTAACACTTTTAATAAAAGAAATTATTACTTTATTTAATTATTTAAAGTCGGTGACGTTGACGTACTATATTTCCGTCTAATAAACATTTATCACCGATCTCATATCATATTTACATTGCAACCACACATCTAAGCACAATGT
>JAGFPH010000431.1:242160-263141 GCA_018207615.1 Philaenus spumarius | reverse complement strand
AAATTACTTCGGTCACCACTATTTGCAAATATACAGAGTGCCTAAAAAAACTTATTTCGGCAAAAACTATATGCACATATACAGAAAGTATAAAAAAATTACTTCGGTAACCACTACCTGCATTTATACAGTGTCTAAAAACTTACTTCGGCAACCACTATCTGCATATACAGTGTGTAAAAAAAGTCCGTCCCCCCCCCTTAAATATTTTGCTTGTTAAAACAAACAAATATCTTTAGGGGAACGATACTAACTTATACCAAAGTATCTTTTGACATTATCGGAAATTATGAGTGTCATTACTCCTCCATCTTAGAAAATCGATTTGGAAGCAATTTTTTAGGCCAAGCACTTTGAAATAAACATATTTTGTCTCTTGAAATGTTTTCTAAAAACTCTTCCTTTTCGAGATTTTAGCAACTTTATGTCGATTATTTCAACACGTTTAGGGTCGCCATTTTGTTTTGGGTGGTCCGATTTTTATTTTTTTTATGTCATTTTCATAGCCTTAAATATACCTTTAAAATTAGGTATCACATGACCATACTTCCCATTTAAAAATTTTGAGTTGCCCCCGAAATCCCCCATTTTGGGGGAGGACACTCAAAATTTCCGATAACGTCAAAAGATACTTTGGATTAAGTTAGTATCGTTCCCCAAAAGATATTTGTTTGTTTTAACAAGCAAAAAATTCAAGAGGGACGGACGGACTTTTTTTACATACAGGATACAGAGTGTCTAAAAACTTATTTCGGCAACCACTATTTGCATATATACAGAGTGCCTAAAAACAAATTTCGACAACAACTATCTGCATATAAAAACTTATTTCGCCAACCACTATCTGCATATACAGGGTGTATCAAAGCGGGTGGCCGGCTTGTATAGCATTGAAACGAGTATACTTAGACATTTAGTTTAAACTGATAACCCCCTATTTCGAGCCCAAGGAATTCAGGAAAAATATTTTCAACCCTCTAAAATGCCCCAAAAGAGTATTTTTTGGGGGTGGGGGTTGGTTTTTGGGAAATTTTCAAATGTAAAGGTACCTCATTTTAAAGGTCTCGGTACACTGATCATTAAACAAAAATTTCATTTATCTTGCACCGTCAATAAAGGGTGGCCGGAAACATCATAAAAAACTTAAGTTTACATATCTTTTTACATCTGGCATAAATTTTGTTTTAACAACTACAATTTTTAAAGTACATTGACAAAGATGCGACCTTCCAAACAGTACCTAATTTTGGTAGGTTTTCTCACATTTTTAGCAGGTTTCAAAATTTACAACTTTTAGAAGTTTAAAAAATCAATATCTCAAAATTTTCAAACTGCAATGTGAGTCATCTTACATATCAAATTGAAGCCCTTAAAATTATAAAAAATTTTCATATTTGAATTTTTTTCATTTCTTTATTGGCTTAAAATTTACAGAAAAATGTTGGTATTTTTACCCTCGCATGCTACAAATTAATTACATTTTACGTTTACAAAAATACAATATTGAGAATGTATTGGTTTATTACAATGACAGAATATGTAGCCGTTAATGTCATGTTGTATGTTGTATAAACAAAAATACATCTTGTCCAATCTGAATGGTACCGATTCATCTAAAATAAAGTAATTAGGTTTGAATCCATTGTTCAAACATGTTCAACTTGATTTGTTTTAATAATGCTCAACGCTACATTAATAATATGTTGTTAAAACTTAATTTATGGAACGCTAAATAAATAAAACATACAAAAAACCAATTTTATCAAACTATTTTAACTGGAGTTGAACTTAACCACACCAGGCTCGAATATATTCGTATAGTAATCTTAATCAGAAGCTTTCATTCTTGACGCATGATTGCTTCATACCATATTAATTAATTCTTAAAACAATGTTTGGATTATAAATACATATATTAGAACATCACTTTCACATTAGTCAATACAGTTATTTTTATTCAATTCAAATCCAACATAAATAGTGTAGACGTCGTATTATAGGCGCATTCTCTTGTATTATTTAATTTTTCTCAAACTATATCAAATATTCTATTATATCCATCAAGGTCACTGTCAGATTTAATAAAAGCGAATGAATGTGAGAATCACAGAGTGTTTATCACATTTTATGTACAAATTAAAGATGTTGAGTCCAAAGCAGGATATGCTAACAATACAATAATGTACACCTTCGCATACTAAGGGTTCGTTATTTAGTTTCTAAGTATATAAGGAGAAATACAGTTGTTTTATTTTGCTAATTTGAAAAGAATCCACAACCAATTCAAATCCAACATAAATAGTGTAGACGTCGTATTATAGGCACTTTCTCTTGTATTATTTAATTTTTCTCAAACTATATCAAATATTCCATTATATCCATCAAGGTCACTGTCAGATTTAATAAAGGCGAATGAATGTGAGAATCACAGAGTGTTTATCACATTTTATGTACAAATTAAAGATATTGAGTCCAAAGCAGGTTATGCTAACATTACAATAATGTACACCTTCGTATACTAAGGGTTCTTTATTTAGTTTCTCAGTATATAAATATTAAATATAAAAATATATAAAACGAATATTTAGTTGTTATTGCGTTGTTAAATCCCACACAGAGAACTATTAAATATCAATAGCGTGTGAAGTACAGAGGTAAACAACACTTTAGTTCTGTCAGAAACAGCTGTTCTGCCTACTTGAAACTCTCACGGTGGCTTTCGATCTGTTGTCAAAACCTATTCATGCACGTCATATTGAATGCAATAGTACAGCAGTAAGACAACGTAAACTGTTAAATAGACTTGTATACTAAATAAAGAGACAGAGACCACCACTAACAAGATGTGATATTTTACAACTGTAGTTCGTTCTTAAATTTCGACATTAACCTGGTTTAAAAAATACAAGAAAAACATTGATAAAAGTCGGAAATTATTACTTAATACTGAATTTCTGTTGTCAGAGGTAGGGTGGTAATTATGCAATTATTTTTACTTAAGAATCTATTATTGCATAATCGCTATAAACGGTGATGCAAACATTTCACACTGGAATTATATAAGCTTTATTGCCAGGAATCACGTCAATAATTATAAAACACAATAGTTGCGTCTATTTATGATAGATCTGTGATTTAACATATAATATTCGAATTATAAATGCATTATGGTTGCCATGTTTTGTCGTTTAATAAGGCGATAACAATGTATATTATTATTACTGAGTTTTGAGCTCCATTGCAAGAAGAAATTTGTGATTAAACATAGTATTATACAAAAATGCTAAGAAACTCAGAAAATTTTATCAAAATTAAAAGATATCACGTGTTTACACGTTTTTTTACTTAGAATTTACATTTGAAGCCATTTTTATATTTATTCCTTTGCAACGAGTTGTACACAAACAACAAAATAGAACATTATTTTATTTGTAGGAATATCAGATTGCTATCATCGAGATTAATAAGTGTAATTGTGAGAAGTGTTTTTGATTCGTTCTGATGATGTCTGAAAATGAAAAGGTGGAACAGCTGTAAAAGAGGAAAAACTTATAAAAGGATTGCTAAGGCAAGTACGTAAATAATATTAAAATATAACAGCTAATTACAGTCAACGACAAACAATAATAAATAACTGGACTCAATGTAGGGTGGGGCCTTAATATATGCTTGATTCATTAACTTCATTCTGCATTGAAACATATTCTTCATGATCTGATCACTAGGCATAAATAAATATATTATGATTTATGTTGATAGCACTTCTAAAAGTCAATATGAAGTTAGAACTGTTAACAAAGATGTAGAAACATATGTGATAGAAATGTTTATTATTGTTTTAAATTACTGTCTATGGTAAACGCAGAGTAAAATTAAAATCAAAGCACTTTACTTTTTGCTTAAATTTGTTTCTAATCTTAAGCCTAGTCCACACTTACAAACAAGGTTTGCAAACAGTTTGTTGTTTCTTGTTTCATGTTTGTCTACAGTTTTCAAATTGCTTCGCAACTGTTTGCAAACTGTTCCGAAACAAATGTTTGTCATTGTTTTGTGTCCACACTAGCTAGGCTGTGTTTCTCGAGATATTGACTGAAGAAGACGTTCTTCTAGCTTGTGCTAATTTATATTTAATTTTACACAATGAGGTTAGTTTTTTTTTTCTAAGGCGAAAAACCTAGGTGGTTATCATCGCCTGAATGAGGTTAGCTTACCTAGGAGAAGGCGATGGTGGACTCGCAGATTTCTTGAAGAAGGTCCGTACCTATTACGTATGAAGAAGGGCTTTGGGGGCGATGGTGGAAAATTTGTGAAGTTGCGAGACTTGAAAATTTCCTCTCGGGGATTTTTGGGGGCGCTGATTTCAATACTGACCATGCGAAAGGCCCCCGGTGCACAATGGGGCATATGAAGGGGAGGGGAATTTGTTAAGTTGAGAAATAGAATTGGAAAAATTCTCTCAGATTTTTTTGGGGGCGCTGATTTCAATTCTGACTAGTTGAAAATCAATTGGTTGCACAAAATTCAGTGTTTAAACATTTGAAAATATTGTGGAAAACATTCATAAGTGGTGTCTATGTTATAAAGGAACTACTATTACTCTATTTTATTAACACTTCAATAAATAACCGACTACTTTTGATTAACAATGTGGATATTTATTTAACAAGATATCAAAATTATTTCATTTATAGAAGTTTCTCCTTTGAGAATTAAAATTCACCTTCATAAAATATTATGCACATCGCCTCCTTCCTCCCCCCGGTGCACCGGAGGCATTTTGCATGGTCAGAAATAAAATCAGCCCCAAAAAAAAACCCCGAGAGGAAATTTTTAATTCTTAGTCGCAACTTCACAAATTTTGCCCCCCAGAGCCCCCTCGGTGCACTGGGGACATTTCGCATGGTCAGAAATGAAATCAGCTTCCCCAAAAACCCCCGAGAGGAAGTTTTCTAGTCTCTGTCGCAACTTCACAATTTTTACCCCCCCCCCCCCCCTCCCGTTCACCGGGAGCAATTCGTATGGTCAGAAATGAGATCAATGCCTCCAAAAACGCCCGAGTTTCACGGCTTTTCATTCATTTTTAGAGGTATCAAAAAAATTATGCACTTTTAGTTGCACTTTATGCACTCGCGATGCATTTCCGCTTTCTCCCGAAACTGGTCGTTTGTAGACTTTGTTCCTGGTATTTTTCTGAACACGATGCAGAAAACTGCATTCAAATCGGAGCTGTAGGCATACATTTTTTTATTTTTCAATACTTAACCTGGTCTTAATGTTTGCGTGTTTTCCATTTGGTTTGGGGAAACAGAAAACATAGTTTTTTATTTGCTGAAACAAGTTAAATGTTTGTCATTTGTTTGCAAACTGTTTCCAAACTGTTTGCGAACTGTTCGCAAACATTTTGAAAACATCCGGCAAACAAATGAGAAACACGAAAACAACTTGCAAACTGTTTACAAACAATGTTTCCGAAAATATGTTTGTAAGTGTGGACTAGGCTTTATTGGCTTACAATGATTAGTTTTCCTGATTTTTTTTATTAAATAATGTTTTTAAAAATATAGTTTAGCGTGTATGCTAATAGGCTAGTCAAGAAAATATTTACTTATATTAATATTAAACATTAGATACGGGATGATAAAACCCAACGATTTAGTACTTTGCAAACATTTTATAGCGTACATAAAGTAGAGCAAGATTTTTAAATCTTGCATAATTTATAACATATTTAAGGGTGCTATTATTAATTTCAGTTATCTATACTATAATATTATAAAGACGTAAAATTTGTTTGTTTGTTTGTTTGTATGTAGGGGGTAATGTCTGGAACTACTGCACCAATTGAAAAAATAGTTTTACTAATAAAACGCTACACTATCCCTGAGTACTTATAGGCTATAATTCATTTTGATAAAAAAATTTTTTATTTCAAAATTTGTAAATTTAGTCGGGAAAAAAATCTTAGGTTAGTCTGATAAACCAACACATGTTTTTAGATTTATACTATATCAACTATTTTCTTAATAACTCCATGATATAACAGCTCCAATATTCCATTAACAGCTGATTTCAAACTTTGAAGCAATTATTTGTATTTCTAACGTATATGTTAGGTTTTTATTTAAATGAAGACCTGAGCCTTGCAGGTTCTTTTAACTTTTATTATAACTGCTGTTATAAAAAATACAAAATAATTTGATTTGAACATTTACATTATTTACCATCTTAGTTTTGGGGTTATTATTAATCCTACACGCTTATTATAAAGAAAAGATAACATGGCATGATTATGTGGCACACAGGGGTTTCCTCTAGTAATACATATAAAACATATTAAAATGTTCTTATAAACTAAGTTCAAATTATATATATTTATTTCCAAAATTAGCAATTAGTTTTAGAACAAAATTGCCTAAATACTACATTAGTTTTTATTAATAAATTGAAAGGCTTAAGAAAAAGGTACTAACAATTACTTATATGTTTATTAACTGTTCACATTTTTATTAGGTTATCATGCAAAATACTCTAATAACGCATACAGTATGTGACTGCTTAATTCATTAGTCTCAATGCAAAATATTAGTGACATTGGTCCTACAATGTTGTTGTATTCTAATAAAACAACTAGAAATGTAACCTTGTATTTCAAAATAACAACACAATATTTGCATTTCGAATTAAATCAATAGCGTAACACAGAGACTGTTTAGTAAGTTGAAACTGCAGCACTAACTACGACGTGAAACTTCTGTCGTATAAATTAAAATGGGAACAAACCTTGTTATTGTGTACAACTTAGTTTAGAAGTGAATATACATTCGACTTATAAATAACGACTCAAACTAATATTTAAGTAATATAGTGGACCTACAAAAAATTAAATATAACCATTATATATATTTTTTACACTATTAAATAAATAACAATATATTTCTGTCGCTTTACACAAAATATTTTTTAAATAGCAAGAAAGATAGGTTTAATATTGATATAATACTAAAAGGGCACACAATTTATGTAACATTCTGTAAGTAGTTACACATTATTTTTGTATTACAAAATTTATGAAAATAAACCAATTAATTTAATAAGCATTAATCTCTCTATATATAAAATGCAATGTCCTGACTGACGATCAACGCAGTGCCGATTCTATTTAAGCTAGAGACTTGAAATTATTGGAGCTAGTGCGTCCAATAATGTAGGCACGCTAAGAAAGGATTTTGCAAAATTTGGAATTTAAAGGGTAGATGTGCGAAAATTCATCACTCCCATAACCATAGAAAGAAATTTAATTTAATTTTTAAATTTCATAAATTTAACCATCTTTATATACGTTGTTATTTAGTTTAAGCTCTGTCAAGATTATTATGCTAATGTTAATTCCAGTATTTGTCTTTTACTAGTCTTTATTTGTCTAAAACAAATACAAATTAAACTAACTTCCTACAAGCTATAAACCTAAAATTATGTTTACAAAACTATTAGCAATTTAATTATTAAGTCAATGGGATAACTACCCTTAAAATTAAATCAAGCAATAGCGAATCATTGCGGGTCCACTAGTTTAATATAAACCAGCTTAAATGATTCTTCTAAAATGTAAATACAAAATTGAATCAAATCAAAATTCAATTTTGCATTGCTTTTTTAACAAGGCGTGTGATAAAATTTAGAATATATGCTTCAAGCAGGTAGGAATTAAAATATACGCAATCATAACAAAAGGAACAGAAGAAAATTTAGGGATCCTAGAAACAATTTAGTTTGGTTTGCAGAAACGATTTCATAATTTGGCATATGCAAAGAAAACCAATTTCCAAACAAACACGTCAAGAAATAACTAAAAACTATGTAACTCTAATAAAAATCTTAGTCATTTTATTTTAAATATTAACAGGTGCAAGAAAAATCCAATTATAATAAAGTAGCGATAAAGTAAACTCGGAAGTTCTCCTCCAGTTTCAAAAGTAACTGAATTGGAAAGAAATTAGAAAAGTTTAACTATCTCAAATACCTTTTTGGCTCTCCGTTGTTTCATTTGCAATGGGAAATGCATGAAATCTTTGAATAGTACAGATAACAATACTACGTGAAATATTGAGCTTTCTATGGGTTAATAAAAAGCAATTAGCCACATAAAGTAACTCAAAACAACAGGTGTATCAGTAAAATTGTTAAACACCTTTGTTTAAAAGTCGATAATTTAATTATTTATGGTATTATCATTTTAGAAATATATACCGAATTCACATACTTTGATACCACTACTTATTATCTCTGAATAAACTGCATTTTAAGTTACGTAATTTGTTGGAATTATTATGTAAACCTGGAAAAAATACGCAATAAACAAACAAAAAACATGTGTAATCCTGGTAAGTAAATAGTAAAAGTGCTTTAGTTCAGGAGTTTTAAAATTTTATAAACACTTTTTCTCTTTTATATAAATTATAATGTTACTATATCAAAGTACATTATTTTGAGTATCTAGAATATCAAAGGGACACCAAATTGCATTACGTAAATGTTTTACTGTTAGGCAATACAAATAACCCGTCTGGAGCGGGGGTTTCTTTTTTTTTATTTTACCTAAAGAAATTACAATTTCCAACCCATATTATAAATAAGGTTCTTTAGAAAATATAACATCAATTTAAAAATGATAAAACCATGGCTTGAGTTAGTTGGGACGTAAGGCACAAAGTAATGGAATTTGTAAATCAAATGTTTACCATCCCAGTCCATTCTAACCGAACCTAACCAAACCTATCCTAACCTACCCTAACCTCGTATCATAGGAAATAATTCTTGTTAATTGTCACTAGTGTACTAAATATAAATTGCAGCTTAATTTACATAAATTTGGCACACAAATGTAGTTTAATAGTTAGAAATTACTTTCAACCCTAGCCAATTAGTTTTCACCATTAAATTAATTGTAAAGATTAAATTTAAACTTGAACTTGATTTATGAGAACTAAACGCTATTTAAATCATAATATTGTAATTGTAGACATTTGATGTTATGATTTGGCGATTGAACGCTTTTAACAATTAAATTTAACGCTTTATGAGAATGTATTTAAACATTTTATTTTATTATTTTATATAATCATTTTATAGATATGATGAATTATAATGTTGTTACGAGTTTCTAAAGGATGTTTCCCTCAAATAAAAAGTGTAATTAAAAAAATATATAGTGCTATATATATGAATAATTATATAAATAAATATTAACAATTAATTATGAGTGGTTATGATTGCCTAATCCGTAGAGAACGAAATTGCTCCATAACGTTTTTCAGAAAAAATTTATAGATTCTATTAAAAATAAAACTAAAAACAAAATAATAAAAACTGAAAAATATCGATAGACTCTGAGGACATCAAGAAAAATAATAAACAAACAACCATTAGTTGTTCAGTTTTATTATTTTGTTTGTAGTTTTATGTTAAAACTGTAGTTAAAAAATACAAAATAACAAAAACTGAAAACAAAAATCACAAAATAATAAATAGTTAAAATAAACAAACTAATTATAATTTATAATATCGCCTTTCATATTTTTCTTTTATTTCCGCATTACATATGAAACTAATTTGTAAGCGTAATTAAATGTTTTCATGAGTACGACGTATGTATATAGTTTAAGCTGTATATATTATTTATGATTGATTCATATAGTCTGCTCCCACGGTGCGGACAACTTTTAAATACAATCTGTTATAAATAAGTATAGTATATAGGCTATTGTCTATGTGAGACAGGTTATTTCAATGTAAAATTGAGTCAAAAAATCAACAAAAATAAATAAATTACTTAATTACTGCTATTAATGTTACAAACAATGCAGCTATTGTTTTCTTTACTAGTCTTAAATCTGATTGAAGATGGTGTAAAAAGAATGAAATTCGGCAATCACTAAAACTTTGCAGTAGAGATGAAAAAGCTATAAAATAATTGTTTATTACAATCTACATGAATAGCTAAATGTATACGCTATAAACTGAAAAGAAATAATACAAATTTAACAACATACAAGTTTATTAGGCAGAGACTACTTTAACCTAGACGGAAGACGACGCCACAAAACATTACCCTCCCCCAACTCCAAGTACTTGTTCCGTAAACAAGATTAAGTTATCTCGGGATAAATTCATTGTTTCTCAGTAATGCCTCACGTTCTCCAATTTATCCCGGATATACTTTCAGTTACTGTATAGCTTTCATATAGCTGAACAAGAAGCGAAGTTCTTTAAATATAATTCTATATAAATACAAATAATGTAGATCAAAATAAAATGTCACACCCTTCAGCTTATATGTTGCGTTATCGAAGGCAATATTTTCAAATATCTATGCTTTAGATTTTCTGTTAATTTTAAGTAACACGTTGCTACATTTTTGTTTAAAATAGAGAGAGGCAACGGAGGAGAAGATAACAGCAGGCTGCAAGCATCAGGCTGCTGGTTCCCCCATTAAAACTGACTCTCTCGGCGCCAAGACAGCTATTATTACGCACTTTTGCCTCTTCGAATTCCAAAGAATGACTTTCGGACTAGGAAACACAGATCAGACCTTCTAAAGATTCATGATCACATGTGTTCAGGGAACTTCCCTTTTGTTTTCGTCTACCTGGACGACATTTTGATAGCAAGCAAGGATTCCGCCGAGCATGAATTCCATACAAAAGAAGTATTTCGACGTCTTAACAACAATAGCCTGACGCTGAAATCCAGCAAGTGCGTTGTTGGTCAGCCTCACGTCCATTTTTTAGGATACCATGTCTCACTGAGGGGATATCTTCTTTAGAAGAAAAGGTTCAAGTTATTATAGATATGGCAAGGCCGGCAACAATAAGCGGACTTAGACTCTACTCTCTACTCTGCGTCCGATACTTGCTGGAGTTCCTCAAGGCAAGTGTCCTGGGACCAGTATTGCATCTGGTGTTCAATAACGACTTTCCGACTATTCCAGGTGTGACTCTCTCGCTGATGATGCGTTTCTACACTGTAGTAGCGCAAATCCAGCATACGCGGCAAAAGACCATGCAGAGGCAACTGGACGCACTGTCCCCGTGGCTGCAAAAATTGTGCAACAAGATTAATGCAGACAAATTAGATTCCATCTGTTTTAGGAAAAGACGCAGAATGACACGCAGAGTCCTTCGTGCTGTGGAACTTGACGGGGTGGCCGTCCCTTGGAAGCCTACTGTCAAGTTGCTCAGCATAACGCTGGAAAGTTGACTCAACTTCAGGCGACACGTGCACAACAAGGCCACCGAAGGAAAAAGAATTCAGGGCTGACTCTCACCCTTGTTGGCATAGCGTAGCCCCTTGCCTGTAAAAGCTAAAGTAACAACTTGTTCTGTTGATAGTGCGATCAGTGTTGATGGGCGCTTGCTAGCAAATCCAGCAGGAAGAAACTGGAGATACTTCAGACAGCGGCTCTTTGCAGACTCACGCGTCAGCCATGGTACGTGGGGAACTCACCATTCTAGGGTCAGGTCATCTCTACCTTAGACGTTTTTGCTAAACTATGAGTCTCTAAACTGTTTCTGAATGCACGCGACTCGCGATATCCTCATATAGCAGAGATCTGCAGGAGGCCTCGATTTCCACAATTAATTACTCCCTCTTGCATGCCTTAATTTTATATGATTACAGCGAAGTTTAGATTGTAGCTTGCAGCCATTAGGGGATTTCCTAGACGCTGCTACCGCTCCCCCAGTGTATGGCATGCGGATCACTCTCGTTCATGGTACTGAGAGTGTATATGCACTTCTTTAGGGTCATTCCATATCAAATCAACACAGGGTATAAACCTGACCACCTCAGAATTTGATGAAATTTGGTACGAAGTTTGTCCTCATAGGGATTAAGAAAAATGCCAAAATTGTTTCAAATATCTCAAACGGTTTCAAAATTACGGCTATGTAAAGTTTCCCAAAATCCGCCAAAAAAAACGTAACCGACATATTTTGAAATCACCATAGCTTTTCTCCTAATTGAGCTAGAGAGATGGGAGTGGTGTCATTTTACTCAGTTTTAAATGCTCTTTCTTTTGATGTACAACACAACATATTTTGTTATAAAAAGTTTTTTGAGACATCAAATTAAAAATTTTTAATTTGATTTTCTCAAAAAGTGCATTTTTGAAAATTAAAAAAAATTCTATAAATAGTTTATACTTTTGGTAAGTGATTTTCAAAATTTCAAAGTGGGAGGACGATGGGTTTATAGTTAAATAATAATTTAAAAAAGGATGTTTCATAAGTTAAATACTATGTACCCTACCTTTACATAGTTTGTTTACGATGGTGATTATTACCATAATTAATAATGTACTTAGAGTTGCCTCTAAGACAACAATTTATTTATTTACAAAATAATATTTTTGTTTAGTTGAGTTGGAAATAGTGTTTATAACTTACTTTATAATGCAATTTATATGAAAATGTACAGAGACACTCATAAATAACAATACTAATCAACCTGCCCTTCTGGCCTGTCTTGTTCTCCAATCAAATCTAGTAAGGATACAGTTCCCAGCCACAAGACCCATCCTTTTCTTTAGATCAAAAAATTGTAATTGAATACTTCAATAGTTAAAGTAGAAGAGTCTTCTATTAACATTAATAAAATTCACTCTAAACATTATTCTACAGAGATAGTAAAACAGATAAACTATGCATTGAAGCGTAAACTCTTTTTAGCAGCTGAAGATTCATCTAGAGATGATGAGAATCTAAATGAGTCAGTTTTACAAAACCTCAAAGAAAGATTTTCTACAAATAGAGTTAAGAAATCTTAACAAATCTTAACAAATAGAGTTGAGTAGTTAATGATATACTTACGTCTCTCCCAGAGAAATGTGGCATTAGAAAAATAATTCGGGAATTTAATGCACCAAATTATATGGCGAGTCATTAAAAAAAATTATATAAAAAGGGTATTTTAGAAAGCCCTAACCCAAAGCATGGAAATGCTATTTCAAAAGCTATTGTCGATACTGTTAAGTCATTTTATGAAAGTGATGATATAAGCAGAATAATTACCAGTATTAAGGACTGTTTGACTGTAGTCAATTCTATTTTAAAACAAAAATGTCAAAACGATTAATATTGTGTAATCTGAAGGAAGCTTACTTACTGTTTAAGGAAAGATTATCAGGTATTACAATAGGTTTTTCAAAATTTGCCGAGCTTCGACCACATTGCATACTGGCAGGGCAAAGTGGTACAAATTCAGTCTGTGTATGCACAATCCACCAGAACTTGAAGTTAATGATCGAAAATATGAAATTAGGAGCTTTGAAAAATGGACAAGTAAATTCTTATAAACACTATTTGGCAAAAATTCTGTGTAATCCACCAACATTAATTGCTATACAAGTGATTGTACATAATGCCCAGATGTTACCCCAATTTGCAAAATCATTGAAGAGGCTTTTGAAGAAAATCTTATAGAAAATGTCACATATCATCTGTTGATTGTTGCAGTCTATAAACTTTACAGAAATCTGATGAGGATTCTATAAATATTTTGTATAATATTGTCTTTCAGGACGAAGCTCAAAATTTCCACTGGACAAGTGATCATGTGACAATACACGCATTTGTGATTTATTACAGAGAGAATATTAAACTTAAACATTTAAATTTTGTTGTAATTTCACCATGTTTGGAGTATAACACTGTTTCTGTGTATACATTCCAGAAAAAAACTTGTCGAATTCATAACAACAAAGTTTTAATCAGTGACAAAAAATATTGTTTTATTACTCAGATGGATGCGCTGCACAATATAACAATAAGGAAAACTTTATAAATTTATGTTATAAGCAAGATATGTTTATTTGACTGTAAATTCAAGAGTATCAAATATATGTGTTCAAATATTCTCTGAAGATATAACAGAGGAAACAGTGACCATCCAAAAAGCCCAGAAAAACTACAAATGACAGAAGTTAGTGGCTATATAACCGTGTATATGACCAAAAGTGGTAACTGGAATATGTGTTGGAGAAGAATGAAGATGAACTAAAAGTGACATTTCTGCATCCTGCTGGTCCTTATCAACATTTTTTTCATATCCAAGAAAACCAGACATATTGTGGATACCACTGACAGATGTACTTTGTAAAGTTGATCCCACCACTCCTTACAGGAAGGATTTATGTAATAACGTCTGAAGAAGTCATAAAAACTTCACAAATCATCAAGTTCTGAATAACTTTTGCCTAAGGTGTAAATGTTAAAAACTAATTTTAAGTCCATGATTAATGTAAAATAGTAAAGAAATCTGTAGTAGCTAGACTGACTCTAACAGTTTCATAAAACACCCTTTTTTTAAATTATTATTTAACTATGAACCCATTGGCCTCCCACTTTGAAATTTTGAGAATCAATTACCAAAAGTATAAACTATTTATAGTAATTTTTTTTTAATTTTCAAAAATGCACTTTTTGAGAAAATCAAAATCAAAATTTTGAATTTGATGTCTCAAAAAACTTTTTATAACAAAATAGGTTGTGTTGTACATCAAAAGAAAGAGCATTTAAAACTGAGTAAAATGACAACACTCCCATCTCTGTAGCTCAATTAGGAGAAAAGCTATGGTGATTTCAAAATATGTAGGTTACGTTTTTTTGGCGGATTTTGGGAAACTTTACATAGCCGTAACTTTGAAACCGTTTGAGATATTTGAAAAAAAAATTGGCATTTTTCTTAATCTCTATGAGGGCAATCTTCATACCAAATTTCATCAAATTCTGAGGTGGTCAAGTAAATTTTCCTATTTTAGTGTGTTGATTTCATACGGAATGACCCTTTAGAAAGTTCAAGCGGATCAATAATATCAACAAAAACCCAAAAAGTCATAATTTATTGTTATTTTTGTTTATAAAAAAATTCGCAAATGCTCCTTGCCTGATATTTTTTTGTATTTTACATACCTATGTGCTACCCTTAATGTGCTACCCTTAGTCACTGTGAATGTCGTTTTCTGTTAAATTCGATTTAAAAAAATTAGCCTTTTTTGCTCTATTGGCTGGGATAATATTCCTATGAGCATTTCCTTGTAATGAAACTCGAAGAGCTTTTTAAACATTAACTTAATATGGTAGCCTCCTCTACTTGTCTCTGCGTATCTAGCTTTTTACAATCTACACTTTCCCTGTTCTGTCATTCTTTTTTTAATATTGCAGTCTACTTGTTTTGTTTGAATGTTCTGCTTAAGTTCAAGAATTACCACTTCTGTTTTACGTTAAAGTTATATTATATTGGATAAATTAGAAATAGTTACTGATTTAAATACCAAATGTTTAAAGGAATCGAACAACTTAACGTTTGAAAGTTTTCAAGGAAGAACATGATATTTAAACACATTCCGACAGTTAAATGAAATTAAATAACGGAAAACTTTAAATCTAGATCCACTTAAAGCTAAATTTCCGCTATTCGAATGGCAGTAATAATTAAAAAATAGTTGAAAATATATGTCAAATCTGTAATAAGGAACTTGGAACTAATTAAATGAGGGGTTGATAAGTACGTTATTGGCATAGTCTAATTGTATAAATAAACGAATCTTTTATCAAAGTAAAAGTAGTTTATATGGCAACAAGTAGTTCGTCCTTAAGTAATTATAAATCTTTATATAATTTCAAGATAAATATATTTGTAGCAACAACCAACGCGGTATCTACTTTTGCTACTAACCTTTCACCACGAGATAAATTTAAATATAATAATATTTATTTATGTTTTTATATCGTTTAAACTACTTAAATTTCGCAATTTGTGATACGAATTTGACTATTTATTTCAATTCAGAACGAATGATACCAAAACAATTTAATCTGCCGAAGAAAATGTTTATTTAAATTGAATACATTAATATTAATTAGACTCGTATTTTTAATTCAATGAACTGTATTTATTTTTTGAACCTTAAGGTTTTTTTAGTAATTCTATAACTGTGGATAAATTTACCCATGGAAGACACTTTTCAAATAGGTTAAGTAATTTCTGAAATCACCAAGATGTATACCTCTACATTAGTAAAGGTAGAATATTTGTATATAAACATCATAGAAACAGAGTTAAACTACGTTAACATAAAATACTGTGGAATCATTTACAGTCCGTCGATCATATATAATTCACTATAGCTAACTGAACAAGTTCAACAAAATCTGTATATCAATAATTAATTATAACCTATATTGTTTCACAACGCACGTTGAATGTTTGTGTCGAGAACTAGGGTTATTAATTTCTGTTTACACTTAAGTTTTGATTAACGACTTTTACTTCCCCTTTGTTCAGTCCTATTTCACACCTCTTCCTTTACTTTAACACTTTGCTGGTTTTGCTTCCAAAGTTGACTTCTAGAGTCTTTGATCTTGCAAAAGTTAAATTACAATGTCGTTCTTAATACAAGTGGTGATTCACGTTAAAAGACAAGTTCAAGTAGGCCTTTATAAATTATACAATTTCTCTTTTATTACAAATAAACACAAATGTTAATTTCCTACCTCAGTTTACCATTTTTTAACAAAATGTTTTCTGACAAAAGGTAGAACGTAACAATTGAGTTTAAACTGGCTGTAAACTCGTAAATATAAACGTATCGCATATTTTGTTTTAAATAATTTTAAACAAAGAAGTAAAATAAAATGTAATTATTTATAAAATATGTTGTTAATAATATTTATTTTTTATAATTCATAAACTGAAGGTGTCAATAAGTTTGTTTTCTCATTTTTCCAACATTTGATCATTTCTAAATTTATAAATAGCTACAAACAAAACCCGACTATTTACAACTAATAATAATTAAATTTTTAGAAAAGTTAATAAATATCTGCATTACTAATTTTAAAAGTTATATTTTCTTGTAAAAAACAATGAATTGATGAATAGGCTAATAACTAACCACAAAATAAATCATAAAATACATACTATATAACAACAACAAAAATTTTCTAATTATATCAATAGTTGCTTAAGTTTTTTTGATCAAGTACGAATTTTATCGCGAATTGATTCAATATGAAAAGAGAGTCTGAAGGAAAAACATTACGACAGTACATCCACAGGACGATAAAATAAACTTGGTAAAGACGATCCTTAAACCAATCATTGTTATACATAATTTGGTGATTCATTTCATAATAGATCATTTCTTGATTATAGGCCTAAATTAAATAGCATTTTTAAATAATAGGCCTAACATTCATTTCTAGATCTGAAACAACTCTACCATTAAACATTAACTTGGTGCAATTGAAAGATTGGTCGGAATGGCAGTATTTTACATCTTCCTTAGAAATCAAAGTATAAATTACTGAAATTTCAAAAGAAGGTTAATAAAGGCAAACATATAAATTTATATATTATTTATATCTTAAAGTTCTTTTAATAAGAAAAATAAAAATGAAGAAAAGTTTTATATTCTTTTATAAAAATAAGAAAGGAGTTTTATGCTGATTTTCACAAAGAATGCAAACTTATTTCATTAGAAGTAAACAATCTGTTAGAGTGCGTTAACTGATTCTAAATATGTCAACCATTTATATAACTTAAAATTATAATTATATATTAAACCCATATCCTGAGTAGGTTTGCATTTAGTATGCGAGTGAGTTGGGATAATCTTCACCTTGGAAGTGGACTGCTTGGGGAGTGGTATTTTACCTAACATTTATTTACATTCTGTTTGATTTGGTCTTATTTATAAAAATAAAGAAAGAAATTACTGTAGCAAATTCAAAAACTGATCAGCTATTTAAACAATAAAGAACATGCATAAATTCTAGCTTAATACAATTAAAAACGAGATAAACACAAGAATGAAAAATGACTTTTTAATCTCGTTGACAAACATTTTAAATTATTTCCAAAAAGAAGAAAGAGCTTGACATGCATTATTCATACAATATACAGTTTGTATAAATGCGAAAACGATCCTTCAGTCGTAAACGATACATTTACGGTTAAACCAAACACCGTAAATTGTCAAAATTGTCTTGCTCTTAAGATTTTGGTTAAAATTTATCTATTGAGCCGTTAGGTTATATATATAATTAAACGGCATTTTTTTACTTTTTGAATTAATGCTCAATGCCATAAATTCCAAACTGAAAATATAGAGGGAGTTAACATAAGTTGAAACATAATTTTTTTTAATTCTGTACTATTAAATTTTAAAGATCAAGTCGCTTTCTTTGCTAGAGGTGATAATTTAGCAAAGCATGAATTGGAAGTAAAACCTTTCACCCCGAGCATCCTTCTTTTCAATTTCGAAGTTAAAACAACTCATCACTGAGTAAAAGGATTTCACCCACCACCTCCTCATCCCATTATACATTTTTAATTTCCTACATTGTTATATTAAATAAATATATTATATTTACTTCATTCCAAATTGCATGCTAAGAGAGTAATTTACTTTCGTTTATAGTAGACCTATGTTTATTTAAATTTAAAATGTTTAAACGGGCTACAATAAACTGCCATTAACGTTCTAGCAATCTGAATAAATTAATATATTAATATGCTAAATTAAATACGACAAACTACTTACATTAAGTCAATAATTTGAATTTTATTTATCATATAGACTGTATGTACTGATTGTTTTTTGAATGTGTGTGTAACTTTAACTTTATTTAATGTACAATTGCACTGAAAAAAAATGGGTAGTGTAAACTATAATCGATATAAGGTTTTTATTTATTTTGTCCATTTATTTTGTTTAAAGAATAAAACAGCTTTAAAATACTTGAAACATTTTTTAAAAACATTTAATTCGTTGTAGACGATTTTAAGATACAGATACTATTATTTAATTTAAACTGTTATCAATCAATATTTGTAGGATCTTAATAACTGTGCTATTAGCAATATTAATATAATAAATATATGTAAGAACTTAAACTCTCAAATATTTAAATATCAAATAACGCCATATGCATCATAGAAATAGAGGTAAATACATTTCGACAATCTTTTTAACATAAAATAATATTGAATCATTTACAGTAGTAGGCAGTTTGTCTCATGGTCGTTCAGATATAATTCACTATATTAAAAAGAACAAGTACAAACTCTGCATATCAATATATTATATCATAGTGTTACACAACAAGCATTGGATGTTTGTGTGGAGAACTAAGGTTATTAATTTCTGTTTATGTTAAAGTTATGATTAACGGAATTTACGTCCACTTTATTCAGTCCTGTTTCACACCTCTTACGTTATTTGTTGAACACCTTCCTGAGTTTTGCGTTCAATGTTGACTATCTAGAGCCTTTGATCTTGCAAAGTTAAATTACAATGTCGTTCGTTCTTAATACAAAGTGGTGTTGCATTTTCAAACACATAAATACATAATAAAATTGCTCTTTGATTACACTTCAACACAACTTTAACTACCTTAGTTTGCAATTTTCAAAGTTACAAGTTTCTCAGACAGTTTTCTAAAACTGTATATTTATTAGTATTGCCTCACAACAAAGCTATAAATGTAAACACATAACAAAATTCAATTAAAAAATTTATTTAGGAGTAAATGTATAAAAAATGTATAATAATCACTCGTTAAGAACAAATTTATTTCTTTGACAAATTAATAATTCCAGATAAATATATGTACAATAAAATATAACTTTTTGTAAATATTATAACTATGTATGTGTTTTATTTCACTTACATAAACTCAAAGCGGAAAATACATTAGTTTAGTTGATATTTTCCAATATTATATAAAGATTAGTAATACAGGTTATTGCATAACTAATAAGATGACGAGTACTAACTTTTTAGAGGCAGTGAATATTTGCATTATTTTAAAAGTTACATATTTGAGTAATAATTTATTAATTGATAAAAATAATCATTGTAGAAAAAATTAAATATAAAAACCAAGAAGTGGAAGTTTAACTCGCAAGCCTAGGATTCCGTTCTAAGTTTTACAAAAACAATATCAAACAACAACAGCACATCAAAACACGTCATATAGGCCTACTCAATATACCGAACTCACCATGTAAACCATAACAATAATCATGATGATAAATAATTATATATTGGTGGTGGGGGACGAATAAAATGAGGCGACGATTCCAAACGCAGCATATCACTGTGAAAAACACAAATGAAAAATGTATTATTTATAACTTGTTTACAAAAGTTGGTATTTTTTATGCGTAGACTACTAATAATACTAAACTAAAAATTTTAATTTATAATTTAGTGGCTTCCAAACAACCATTTAGTGCAAATCCTGAAATAATTTCACTAAATAATAATTCGGGATAATAATTAAAGCAGTTTGAACCATATTCCATACGACTGTCACATAAAATATATATTTTCGAAGTATTAAAATTAGATACCAACATTAATTATTATTATAATATATAAATAAATAACTACTTTAGTTTAAATATCATGATTTAAACTTAAGTAAATTTCAGTATACCTTTATAAAAGTAGATACTGTCTACTGTTTCTAGTAGACAAATGAGTGATCCTATAACGGCTCCATTTTCCGATTAAGATACGAAACTCTAAATTGAATATGGATATGCAGCTCTTCCGGATTTAAAACAAATTCAAATCGTGATATAAGGTTGGTGGTAACGAATATAGGGTAATCTACTCTAACCCAGGAGATGCATTAAGGATATTATAGGTGGCACTTTACATACATACATTTTTTGCAGTTTTTTAATGTTTTATAATTATTTCATTTAACTAATTACTATAATAAACGTTTCGTTTAAAAAGGTTCAGCGTTACCCCGAGATAAGCAAAGACAACATTAAACGTGTAATGTTTGTAATTTAATGCTGGATGGTGTTTCTAAATCCAATTAAGTTCAGTAGAACCTTTAAATGTTTTAAAAAAAACCGAGATAAACAATGACAACATTAAACGTGTAATGTTTGTAATTTAATGC
>JAGFPH010000431.1:213136-242150 GCA_018207615.1 Philaenus spumarius | reverse complement strand
AGATAAACAATGACAACATTAAACGTGTAATGTTTGTAATTTAATGCTGTATGGTGTTTCTAAATCCAATTAAGTTCAGTAGAACATTTAAATGTTTAAAGTGACATCCTTTATTTAACAGCCAATAGGAACAAGCAGAACTAAAATTGTAAATTTATTTATAGATTTAAAACAACTTCACCTTTAAATATTTACCGGCAGTAAATAGCAAGGTTAGCGAAAGGGCGTGTTTTACTCCTTCGTTATAACACCATTATCGAAGTTTCTGTTGAGGGTTAATCAATGGAAACATTAAACTCTTGTGTTTTCTTTTACTTATATAATTATATAGTTCGTAAAGTTCTCTCAACATGCGACTGTAAAATATAAACAAAAGTGTGTTTTCAAATATTATTTTAGTGTTCAATTTCATCGTGTATTTTATTTTTTGCAGAAATAAAACGCTTATTCTGATGAGCGTTATAAGTTATTGAATCTGAATAAGCTCTTTCATACAACTCTGTACAAATTCCAAATGTATGTAAAGTCTATATTTTTTTCAGTAACTATATAAATTATGTTATATTTTGAACGATTAACTTTAGTGCAAGTAGGATGCGTGTTAACTAGTAATGGTAGTAGAGATGTTCAGATGATTCATACAGACATCAGTACAAACAGTTGATTGGGACTTTTGTCTTGTTCTTGCTCAGTCAGTCTTCGTCTTGGTTTTTTTTGCAAGGATCTGAATTTAGTGCACGGATGCATGCGGGTTTATAAAAAATGTATATTTATGAGTGTTTGTCAAAGTCGTATTTTTACTATAGAAATTTACCAAAATAAGTTTAAGTTAATATGTGTCTGTAAACGTGTAAACATAACGACACTGCATTGCCAAGACTCTTGTTGCTCATCACTAAAGGCTCGGCCACACAGAAAGCGGTCTGTCGCGGCTGGATGCGATCCAGCGTTCGTCGGTGCAATCTGCGGTATGGGGACGTCACATAGGACGCCATTCCTAGTATGAGCGCTCCAGTCCGAGGCTAGGGCTCTATAAGAAGGGCTATACCATTTTGCTCATTTACGGTGACGCAATATCGATCGCCTATGACGTCACTGCGACGTCAACTGCGAGGACTACATCAGCGGACTCCTTGTGCGAGCTGTCATTTACTCGCTGTTGTAACTCGATGGAAAAGCTTCAGTAAAATAAAACTTACATATTCTTAATCTACATAAAGTACAGATTCTAACAGCATAAACAACTTTTATTTTAACAGGTATTTCGAATTTTAATAATTGAAAATATTTGAGATGATCACTGACTTAAAAGGAAAAGTTACTAAGCGAGGAATGTTTTTTATTTTTGGGTTACAAACAAACTTTCAGCGGGAAAGTTGTAGCCAATGAATTGATATAAACTTTTCAATTCACCGATTTGTGATAGAATGATTACATCATTGTGAAATTGTTTTTAAATGAGCGCGAGGCGGAAACCCACCGCCACTCCCGGAGTACTGTTGTTTGTACTGGAATATTTACATCCTTATGTATTACGTTTATGTACATTTGTTATTTTAAGGTAATGTAGCAAATCACTTGTTCCCAGGTAATTGTGCCAGCTAGAAAAAAAGTAAGCATTTTATCTTAACATAAACTAATTAAAATTTATAATTAAAATTTGATATTATTGAAGTGGACACAAAAAGTTAAGTTGGAGGTTATCGTTTAAAAAATAATATCATTATTACGTACATTCAAAGAAATAAAATTAGAGATCACTGTTGGAAAAAGAAAATCGTAATTACGTTAAAAAAAATTAGTTTAATATTTAATTAAAAGAATTACTTTATAATAAAGAAATATGCTGTCTTTTATTTAATTTGTTCATTGTTGTCTAATTTGCGGAGTACTTAAATAGCTTTGCAATACAGAAAGAAAAAAGACGATGTTCGGTGTATGAAATCGAAAAAAAGAAAACAATTGGGTGAATACCACCGATTATGCATCGAACATGAAGATAGATGTCTCGAGAATGTTTTGAGGAATTTAATAAAATTGAGGATTGAAAAGTGCACAATGAAATGGAAAAAAACAATTAGAACTAGAGAAAGACTAGCCATTTGTCTAAGGTAAGTAATAAAACATATATTTATGAATATGGTGCAAAAATATTTATTATGAAAAAGCGATAGATAACAAAATTACAAATAATGAAATGTAATTCAATAAAATGATTATTAATCATTAATATTAAATATTTTGAAATACAGTAGTACCACTCGCAGAATTAAATGTACTAGTCAAAGGCGGCCCCTTGCTGCTATAATCCTGTGGTATTTCAGCGAAGTTGAAAGGCATCAAGTCCTGCGTGTAATATACACTTGAATTTGTTGATGCTGACAATGTTGTTCGCGATATCTCTTATTCTAGAATCTCACTCAGTCCTATTTACGAAAAAGCGTAGCAAGTTTCAATTTTAACTTTGTTTGAGTTTTTGGACTGAATGTTTTAAAAGTTGCAGCGTAACTGAGAAATAAGTGATCAACCCCGTCAATCTGTTTTTCCTCTAATTTTGCTTTGTAAATAGTTAATTACGTTGTCAACCTCTGGGTCTAAAGAAATGCTGGACTTTCCAGTCTTCTTCGTTGTAGGTGGAGGTCGCATTGCAAGTGAGGAATGGGAATGTTTCGATTCATCATTGCTGTTCGTCATAGGCTGTGATGATAGGCTTTCATCTTCAATTTCTATTGCACTATCTGTTGCATTACTACTCTGGAGACGATATTGAAGTGTCGTATCTAGAAATGACATATGTCTACTCCATGGCCACTTTTTGAACCTCATACCCTTGAACTACCCTTAAATTGTTCCGTTTTGTTTTTGCTGCATCACCTGAAACAAATTTTAATTATTTCTTATTTGATGTATCTATATAGTAACTAAATTTTAATTTATAAAACATGTTTTTATATATTTGCCTACAGGCAACACCTATCAGACGATAGCTTTCTCTTTTCGGTTAGGACGTTCTACCGCCAATATTGTGAATGAAGTGTGTCGAGACATTTAGAATATTCTACAACCAATAGATATAGCCAAACCTACTTCAGATTTATGGAAGAGAGCTGAGGAAGGCTTCTTAGAACTTTGGGGATTACCGAACTGCATTGGATGCATTGACGGAAAACATTTATAAATGAAATGCCCAGATAACAGTGGGTCGCAGTTTTTCTGTTACAATTATTATTTTACGCTCCTTCTAGCAGTAGTTGATCCATACTATAAGTTTATTGTAGTTGATATAGGAAGTTACGGACCTCACAGCGACAGCGGTATTTTTGAAAATTCAGCTTTTTTCCGAGAGTACATTGATGGGAAAACTATTCTTCCGCCGAAGCCACTGCCAGGTACATGCACCCCGGTTCCTCATGTTTTGGGTGGTGATAAAGGCTTTGCATTTCAAACTTATTAATGAGACCATTCCTAAACATGGAGTAATCAATCATTCAATATGAATCACAGCCGAGCACGTCGTGTAGTGGAGAACGCTTTTGGTATATTGGTAATGAAATTGCGGATATGTATAAGGCCTATAGTGAAACGGCGGATCATATTGTAAAAGCAGCTTGCTGTTTGCACAATTACGTCATAGTTTACAATGGAGAGTCGGTAGTCGCAGAAACTCAAGAAGAGTACGGGCCTATACGCGCATTTGTGCGAAGTGAATTAACAAATCGAAGATCTCCCAATGCTGCAATTCAAGTTCGCGAAAGTTTTGCTGATTACTTTAAAAGAAGAAACAACGCAACATAAAATAGCACATATATATCTGCATATCTACATACATTATACGTATCCATTAAATATATAATGTATCTCGAAATAATGTAAATATATGTGTATTAAAAAATGAATGAAATATGAAAAATGAATTAAATATCTGTATTTATAAATATATTAGAAAATATATAATGTATATGTAAAAAGAACACAAACACACAAACATATAAAATAATTTTAATTTAAAAATTAATAAAATTAAAATAAAATGATACTTACTTGTCATGTTAACATCTTTGTCTACCTCATTCCATTCTTATGCCTTCTTTAAAAATGTTGTATAATGTTCATGGGAACTGTCAAATAAATAAGAGTATTTACGTACACACTTTCAATGAATAATTCAGTTTGGTCACTACAAAAAATCAGTAATTTCATGAATATGAAAGCATGTTTTAAAAAATGTTTTTTTTAAATTTATTTTATATACTACCGGATCGCTTGTCGCCACGACAGAGACTTGCAGAAGAATTCGGTAGACCGCATTCTGTCCGACAGAGCTGATGCATCCATTCAACCAGACCGCCAGACCGCATCGGTCAGATATCGCTTCCCGCTGCGTAAAACCGCTTAAGTAGAACTGCATATTGCGATTAAATCAACCCTACTGCTAACTTCAACCATATGACTATTGTGCTATTGTTTGTACAGCGATTCCTTTAAAACCAAGCTTAGGTTTTAGTTATACTGGAGTATAATTGCGTATTTCCCACTTAGCTACTATGACTACTTTAGTCATTTATGTTAAAATATTTTTTTGAAATATGGAATGTTAAATACACTGAACGATCTTAATTAAGTTATTATACCACGTGGGACATTATTGCTTTCAAGGCATGTGAACCAACTTGTGGGGAAGAGTGGCTGAGAGGTTGAAGGCATTCGTTCAGTCCTAGTAACTTGAGTACGATCAATTGCTCAATACGGTACTCCCCCGTGTTCGTTCTAGCATAAACTAAATACGATCAAAAGAAACAAATATAGACCACAAGCTTCATTGTTTGACGGTCATCTGAATTAATGTAGTAATTTATTTGAAGGATTAACTTGGTGAATCTTAAAAACTAATTTATTTAATGTACTTTAATTTTTAAATTTTACCGTTCACTTTAAGTTAACAAAAAACTGTTTACGAAATTATATGAAATTTACATTCAACTATATTTTATTTGGTTTATCAGTGCGGACTGTTTCTTATGATAAAAAAGTGTTGCATCGTGATAAAATCGTGATATTCAAGCCAATCGGCAAATATTGAATAACCTATAACATTCCATAAGGGAGGGAAAGCTTAGATGAATGCATTATTCATAAATACAGATTGCATAAAAACGAAAACCATTCTCCAGTCAACTATAAATTTAGAAATAAACCAAACAAACATTTGTGTATCGCATGAGGTCGATGATTGGATTGGATTATACACATTAACTTTCTACGCTTTCAGAACAAATTTTTAAACTTTAGGTTTGTAGAAGAGATTATTAAGTGTAAACTAATTATCATACCATTAACGATCAACCCAAATATATATGGGAAGAAATTTTAAGTTACAGTAGATTTGATTTCGTTATATTTTCCAAAACATAAATTTAATTTCTAAAATGATATAAAATTTAACTAAACTTAATGGTCACTCAAAAGTTGATTCATTTAAATGAAAGCTTATAGTCCCTTATTAAAGAAATTAGAAATTAATTTATTCTTTCTTTTTTTTTACAAACTTTGTAAAATATAATACATGCATAAATAAAACATAAACATAAGAAATTTACATAAATTAATACATTAAAAATACAAAGGGAAGAATTAGGTACTCTCTATAGGAATCCAAATTAAATCATTAAATCATTACATCAGATTCGGAAAATGATATTTCACAGTACTTTGAATTTATTATAGAGAAAATTGGGGTAATATAGAAATACATCACTGAAAACGCTCCCCTAATTATTATAAATATTTGTAAATAAATATTGAGCTTGACTTGTGAGATGATATACTTGATAGAAACAATATTGTTTAATCTTAATTCTCACAAATAGTACGCTTATTTACTCAAACGTGTTCAACTACAATGTCGCCGTCTTCGGTGCACCGCCATCAGTGGCATTAACGTTGAAAAACGTTTGAGCACATATACGCATTATTTTATGATTGTTTTATTATTGTAAAATTATTTATTTATTTGTATTAAGTTCTACTCTATTATGTATTTGTGTTTGGTATGAACCAACTATAATACCGCAGTAAAATTTAATTCAGCAGTAATAGCTATAAGATTCGCAGAATATTTTAAATGCTTCTTTGATTAAACTATTATTTTTCACACAACTGGTACCCATGGTAAATTAATATCAAAATATAGTGCTGTCCCATTATGCTCTATTACTCACTATTGCCGTGCCTATTAGCCCAGTCGATAAAGGGCCAAACACAGTGAATGTCGGAACTTTCTCTGGTAAAGCTGAATTTTCTCCCAGTAGCAGATCACTATTAGAGAGACAATTTCTCAAAAGTCCCCGAAAATTCCAATAGAACTTCCCCCCTAACAATCCCCTTTAAGTTTAAAAATGTAGACTTTTACGCAATCTCATACAACTTTTTAACCAAAAGTTTGTTAAGGTTATTTTATTTACAGTCTTATTCCCTGATAAATATTCTACAACTTTTATCATAAGATAGTTTATGATAAGTGCAGAAGTTTTTCCGTAAATTAACGAAACGTTGTAAAAAGCAATATGTTTTTAGCCACCTATCTAAGTTTTTGCAAAGCCATATTTTTATTCATAACCAAATGAAAAAATGCTTCGGATAAAAGTTGTTGCACATATATTCCTGAATGCATTGGTATGTAAACATGTACAATTATGTGTATTACTCTATTAGTAACATAGAAAACAGTAACTAGGTTTTGAACGCGTGAGCGCCCGGGAGTCCGCGGGCGTAGGCGAAAGCGGGAGCCGACCCCGCCCGTGGTGTAAGAGGAAGAATAAAGGTGCTGCTATAATTTCCTAAAATAATTTTTACTGCATTTAACAGCTTCCGTTTGATCTAACGTGTCAGGGATAGTTGACAATGTAGGAAAAACTTTACTAGTCCCTATATTTCATGCACTTTTAACATACATTTCAAGTACATCCCAGAGCTAGCAATGTAGAGTAAGTAACTAGACAAATCATTTCTAAATCCTGAAAGACAATGGTTATGTTAGTTAAATGGAATATTGTATCGTTAAAGTATGTACTAAGGAGATTTCACAATGAGTTTTAATTTATTATTCTTAGATAATTTTAAATTGTAATTAGTTTGATAACTTTGTAACAATGGACACGTTAAAATAGTCTTGTGTTTTTTGTGGGGAAAAATTAGAAAAGAATACTGTAGTGGTTGAGAAGGGGCTAAAAACTATTATTGAACCCAGTTTAAGACTCAAAGATGGATTAAGTGAAAAGTTAAAAGGTCAACAAAAGATAACCGTCAACAAAAAGTGTAGACTAAACTATACAAGGCCGACAACAGTTGTAGCAACTACCATAAAATCGGAGATCCCTAATATAAATTTACCTTCAACCTCATCATTGCCACCATTGTTTTAAGAAGTACCGAAGAGCGATTTGATTTTAAAGTTGATGGTTTTCTTTGTGGAAAAAATAATAAGATCGATACAAAAGCCCCTTCTCAACGTAGAAAGCCAATACATCTGGTAACAACGGTGTATTCAAAATAAACGCAATGAAGCTGAAATTCTCGAAGATCCAACTGTAAAGGCAGCATTGAATCAATTTAATGAATATTTAAATAATGTGAAAACGCTCAGCAGAACAACCAAGCTTTGGATAAATCTTCTTACATGCATTGACCTCATAATGATGTTTATTTAAGCTGAAAGATAAGGTAATTGGGACCTCCATTTAAGAACTACAATTGAAATGCTCCCATACTTTCACGTTGCAGGCCATCTTCCATATGCTAAATCCGCACATCTCTATGCACAAGAAATGACAAGACTTGGCTCTATAAACTATCTACACAAGAATTTGGTAAGAAGAACGGGGAAATACTGGTCTGGGACGTGGACTGACATGTGCATCGAACAGGGTTTGATGCGTCCCAAGCTATACAAGATGCGCGCACAAATTCCTATGTCTAGCAATGTTATAAAAGTCCGTTGGGGTTCAAATTCAAACGTTAGATGAGACCGTATTAGCAGTCACTTTCCCACGGTCCTACACAACAAACAGTTCAAATATAGCATTATTTTGAAGTTAGCTTGAAACATTATCTTTACAAAGATACCAAAATATCTCTTAAAATAGATTGAGGTCACACAGATATCACGTGTAATAAGTAACGCTGTTTATTGGTTGGAAAACTGACCAATTGCAAGGGTCTACAAAACAACTTTAGACCTATTTGTCCGATTTTTGATTGGATGACAGTATTAGATAGGGGAAATTGTGAAGAATCCAACGATATCTAGGTTTAATTTAGAAGTACTGGGCGGGCTTTAGAGAGAGAAGAAAGATGCGTTATTTCGTTGTGTTTTATGACGAAATCCGTCAAATGTACGGGCGCCGATTGATTTGTAGAAAACTAAAAACTGCAACGATAATTACGTATGTAAATATACGTTTTAGAAAAAACTTGTAAATACAGAAAATAAAGGTTAGACCATTATCTTTCCAACGGTTCTTGATTTATTGCGATTGCATGATTTTTAGTGGGTGAAATATTCAATACAAGTTGAGTTGTCACAGACTACACAATTCACTACGGCAGAGCGTTGAGACCACTTAATTTGAGTGGTCTGACAGTTAGAGGGTTAACTGTATTGTGTGTGTATGCGACAGTCCCGGAAAATTGAAGACTTACTTGGAGTTTGAACTGGCTTCTCGACCACTTGCTTTGTTTGATGATGTATCCTTACGAAAAGGAACAAAATCGTCACAGATTAATTTTCTCATACAGATTAATTTGTAAATATTATCAAAGAGACATGATACTAAACATACAAATTATTTTTATGAGTTATAATAATCATGACATGTAAATATGAAATCAGTGTATATAATATTTGTGGTGGGTGGGAGGTCCGTGATGCTGTTTTAAAACACGAGTTAGACAGTAGTTCGTAATTTAAAACAGCTGCCGGTTTGGCCAGTCCGGGACACGGCGGGTCCATAGGTGGTGGATAATGGAATGGCCTGATATAACAAGGCTAGGTTAAATCTCCCGAACCAAAACTGGTATACAAATGTGTACAATAATTAATTATGAATAAAATTCAAATCCTTTTTCAATAATGACACAATCAGAAAAACAACGTTTACTGAACATACCACCCTAATGTTATTTTGATTATACTCAACTATTTACTAAATTGTGTTAACAATAGATGTTGTAATTACAATATTAAACTCTAATTGAATAGCCATATTATGTGAGATAACGCGCCTTCCGCCTACGCCCGCCGACTCCCGGCGCTCACGCGCTCAAAACCTAGCTACTGCCTTCTATGTTACTAGTTGAGTAATACACATAATTGTACATGTTTTCATACCAATGTACTCAGGAATATATGTGCTACAACTTTTATCCGAAGCATTTTTTCATTTGGTGACGAATAAAAATATGGTTCTGCAAAAACTTAGATAGGTGGCTAAAAAATATAGCTTTTTACAACATTTCGTTATTTTACGGAAAAACTTCTGCACTTATCATAAACTATCTTATAATAAAAGTTGTAGAACATTTATCAGGGAATAAAACTGTAAATAAAATAACCTTAACAAACATTTGGTTAAAAAGTTATATGCCACTGCGTAAAAGTGTACATCTTTAAACTTAAAGAGGGGAAACTCCATTAGAATTTTTGGGGACTTTTAGGAAAATTATCCTCTCATCATAGTCTATCACCCTTGAAAAAATCAGCTTTAATAAAAAGAGTTCCGACACAAAACCTTTATTGACTGGGCTATATGTTACCATAGCAACTACTTCTTTGACTTTGTTTTTTAGACTACCCCCATCCCTTGTACGCCAATTTTTATATTATAAAGTATACTAAACATTCTAAATGGCAAAGATTTTAGAAATGTATAACATTGATATAGCTTATTGGCATAAGAATTCTTTTAAACTTACATTTTAGCAATTTATCCTGCAAAGCTTAAGTTATCCTCAAACGTTAATGTCGTTAATATAGGCCTACGGTATGAAATAAATACTATTTTCACCACCTTACATCAGTTACCAAGCTAATAAGTAATAAGGCTCATTAGATTATATCATATAGACCTAATTGTGACTTCTAACAAGACAGTTGCGCGGCAGTGTTCATACATAAAATTATATTGTAGTAAAACTTTCACCGATTGAAACAATAAGTTAAAAAACAGTATTTAACCCTAGAATCATAATCACATTTTGGGTAATACACTAATCATAATCAGTCGTCTATGAAACTACAAAGGTAAACATATTTTTGTTAAAAGCTTTATTTTTACATCGTTAAAATTAGTAAAAGTAATAAACTAACATTCTGAAATGTTTTAGTACCCTAAATTAACTTTTAAGAGTATTTTACACCATTTTCTCTTAAAAGCTACACCAAAAGCACGGGGTTTTTACCTTTTTTCAAACTTGTTTTGACCAGTTTTAGTTTTAAGTACAAGAATATGCAATTATTCTACCAAAATTTTCATTCGAAATTGTAAATAAAAAATACATTTTGTGTACTGTTTAAAACAAAGTAAAAGTGCACAACACTAATCATTCGTCTCGCATAGGTCTACTACGACATGAAAACAAAACGGTATAATACTTCAAAATATAAGATCATTCCTCGCTGAATTGCCACGGTGCACTGACAGGTGGCAAGGTGAGGATTAGGATGAGGGTAGACCATGCCTACTGCATTCCAACATAGCTAACGAATTTCGTTAAACTTGTGTCGTCTGTCAGACGAATGATTATTACTCTAGTCTAGGGTTAAATCGTTCAAATGTATCGTCCTAGTCACATCTTTTCAGGACAAACTTGTTTAGCCCAAATTCAATCAGGTTAAGCTAGTTTGCCTTAAGTGTATTTTGATAAATAGTTCATCCTGAATATGTTTTGAATAAACGAGTTTGTCCTTCTTAAACTAGTATTACATATATTACTGGCCAAACCCGATTTCATTACACACTAGTTTTGCCTAGGCCAAATTAATTTGTATTTAAATATAAAGTTTGTATTTAATTTTTGTATAAATTTAATTTTTTAGATTACACCCATTTATAATAATTTCATACAAGCTTAACAATTTATGCAAGTTTTAAATCCTCTTTTTTAACTAAAAGTACGCCGTTTATTTTCATAAAGATACCAGTATTTTGGCACATCTAACGACATCCCTAGCTATTGTAAATTCAGCTCACTAATTGTTATTGGACTCCTATTGCAGTTACTTCATTTAAGAAATTCTATACACTATGTACATTCAGGAATCACCAGTTTAATGGATTTCATATGATACTTTAATCTAAATCGATTGAACGCTATGATTTATTTTATTCAAACAATATCAATCTGTGTTATTTGGGGTACTTACATTCAACACTATTAATCTAATAGCCTATCACTTCAATTGTTAAAATCAGTAAAGAAGTTTAAGAGGTAGGAATGAAAACATACTTGGATATGGTCGTAGAAATACGTAAAAATAACTAATCATTCAAAGATACGGATATGTTTAGTTCTTTTCACAAAATACAAACTATATTTATCCTTTGGTCTTATTTTAAATTTTGTACATATCAAAGGTTAACAAATAGTATTTGTATACCTTGAATTTTATTACAGATTGCGCTAGTATTGTGATTATAATGTTTTTTGAGACATAATTTTGCGTTTTGGGTCAAATATCACAACAATTACTGCAGTTACAGAACTGGGACCTATTTTATTAAATTTATCTGCTCATTTTACGTAAATTAAATTTTACAACTTAATTAACGTCCTACATACTTCAATAGGGATTCGTTTCTGTGAATAATCTGAAACACGGGTGAAATCATCGCCAGCTGTAACTCTCTAACGAAGCATTTCCGGACCTATGAATATATGAACTTTTTTCATTATTTTTTGCTAGTAGAATCAGCTCAGAAAGTGCTCTGAACATTATGCAAATAACTTATTATTTTAGCTCATAATAACTTTAAAATATTTTGTTTCTAGAGTAATTCTGGGTATTGTTGACAACTACCAAGAAATACATTTTTCCTTTTTTTGTCAATATCTCTGTTATCCTTTGAGCTACAGACAAAATAAAAAAAACCATTGTGTTTTTCATTTAAAAAGTTAACTTTTTTGTCTCTTGTAATTCCTTTGTAAAGTTAGCGGTTTTTGAGATATTTGACATTAAAAATTATAAACGGCCGCCATTTTGAAAATATTTAAAATAATGTTCCAATTTTCGTACAGTGATAAAAGGTTACGCAGCAAATAGGAGTACAAAGTTTGAGCTCAATATCTTTTCTACTTCCAAAAATATTAAGTATTTTGTAAAAAAACACATACAGACAGACAGAAGAAAAAATAAGCACCATAGACCCGTGTTTATATTGTAAAATATGTTTGTCTGGATCCCAGGAACATATCCACAAAAGAGGTACAGAGAGTTCGGGGATACCAGCCCTGTATAAATCAAAGCAAGTTGAATAATAAAATACAGATTATTAAAGTAAGTAGATTGTATTAGAACCATACAATTTGAAATATCTTTTTATTTGCACAAGAATTATTTATAAAATATCTAATAACAGTAAGGGATAGGATTTGAAATTATTAAATAGGTATTAGTTTGCAATTACTGCTGACACTTGCCCTTTAAAAACTAATACAATTACTTCAACCACAGAGCAGGATTACCTCCGGGGCACGTAATTCTATAAAAGATTAAACCTAGTGCATTTTCAGAAAATAATTACCAAATATCTGCGGGTTTTCCATTTATTTGTTTGATTATAATAACTTTAGAGATTTTACTTTATAATTAATTTTCACATTATATGTGTTAGTTAGGGTTTGAAAGCTTCGATTTTAATTGTGAGAATAACATTGTTAAACAACTCAGTATTTCAAGTAAAGCGAATAATCGTTGGTAAAATGGTAAGGTCATTAAGCCCTTTGCCGAGAAAGAAGGCAGGCAACCGTAAACATGTCCAAGTTGAAACCACTACAACACTCGGCCATTAAGGAACCTTCACCAAGTTCTAAAGGTTACAGTTCTTACTCTTAGCTCTACAGCAACGGATGATAAGTAAACTATACGCCTATAAAATTGGTTTTTGAATTCGTAATTACTACGAGTAGCCTACATTCAATTAAAATGTGAAAATTAATTGACATATATAAAAAAACAGGAAAAACGTGAATTAATATTTTGTACTACCCATAAAATGCATATTGAGTATGATTCAAAAGGAAAACGGAGCGAGGGCCAGCCGATCTTTTGCCGTGGGGGTCATAAAACTGTCAAAACAGCCAGGTAGGGCCGAGGGCCAGTCGACTCCCCAGAGCGGAAGTGATTCAGGGGAGGGGTAAGATTAAATGCATAGAGTACGACTCTAAACTAATTTCTATAGAAGAGTTTTTAAGGTTAATAATTATACAAATATTACAATCATACTGTTATTGGCAAAATACTATGACTAAACAGTTTAGGTAAGTCCTCTAGTTTTTTTTTAATTCTAATTATATAAAGTGATAATACAACGAAATATTATAATTATACAAATATTATAATCATACTGTTATTGGCAAAATACTATGACTAAACAGTTTAGGTAAGCCCTCTAGTTTTTTTTTTTTTATTCTAATTATATAAAGTGATAATACAACGAAATATTATAATTATACAAATGTTATAATCATACTGTTATCGGAAAAATACTGTGACTAAACAGTTTAGGTAAGTCCTCTAGTTTTTTTTTATTCTAATTATATAAAGTGATAATACGACGAAATATTATAACTATACAAATATTATAATCATACTGTTATCGGCAAAATACTGTGACTAAACAGTTTAGGTAAGTCCTCTAGTTTTTTTTTAATTCTAATTATATAAAGTGATAATACGACGAAATATTATAATTATATAAATATTATAATCATACTGTTATCGGAATACATAAACGATAATTAAAACCTTTCCACTTGCACACCCACCGCACAGTAGAACAGGTCACTGATCCTTAGCCGGCTGGCCCTCGCTCCGCCAAGCCTCTGGCTGTCAAATTACCCTCGTCAAAGTTTTTAGGCAACTGGCCCTCGGTCCTAGACTCGATTCAAAATATAATTTGTTTCAAGTTCAACACTAATTTCATAATTCACAAATTAAAGGTAGGCGTATATAAAATACTGGATAAGTAAAACCAGAACATTTCCGATGAATTTGAAGAGCAATGTTTATGTTAATTACTCTGCTGGTTATAATGTATAGCTCAGTCAGGTTGTATGGTTTAACTAACTACAAATCTGAAAACGAAGTTACAACAATCCTGGACAAACTTTATTACTGTTTGCAGTTGCGACATAAATCTCAAATCTAGAACACCGCTAAACAAAACAAACTACGAATACGACAAATCCTTTACTACTTGCTAATAAAATAAAATAACGGTGAATGAAAGACAGCAGGCGGTCAGTCTGGTCTCATGCTTTATGAAATATTGAAGGAAAGCTGCATGCGTTGAAAACAAACATTATTTATGTATATTTGTGTTGTAGTTATGATTTACCCCCAGTTTGTACAGTGTAATTTCATTTGTCTTCTTTCGATTCACCAGAACTTTCAATATCCTTCTTTGACCACGTTTTTATTAACTCGCTTTCTTGTCTGTTCGGTACAGATTTCGCAATCGATTTTAAACTTACTTCCCGATGATCTAAAGACTTTAAACTTTAAACGTAGCTCATAACTGTATGACAATGCAATATAACTCACTTTCTGTCTGCATGTTGTTTTTTATATGTTCGGTACACATCGTTTACTTAAAAGAAAATAATAAAAATATTGATCATCTTATTGATAGATTGATATAATAATTTTATATTTCAGATTTGAGCATGTAAAAGGAAACTGAAATAAACCTAAAATTTGCCAAATGACTCTGTCATAATCTCATTAAGATTTTTAAAATCGGTTTACACACAAGAGTAAAAAGAGGAAAATAATTAATGAAATACAAAGATTTTTTTAAATATACCACAACAGACTAAAAAGTATAAAACAATTTTTCCTAGACCCATACAGATTTTTTAACTCTACACAGATTATCCTGAAAATGTGTGATTGTACATTTTTAATAGCTAAGAAAATACTTGTAAGATTTAAAACGAAAAACTAGGGGTGCTTGCAATAGGTGTAGGGTGTGGCTGGTGTTGAGAAAACTCACGCAACAGTACAATATTATTTGCAGTGCAATAAAGTTGTTAGTCACCTAGGTGAACTAATCATGAATCAATTATTATATATTGCATGCGCCCTTCGTTTTTCGTTTTAAATCTTACAAGTATTTTCATAACTATTAAAAATTCACAATCACAAATTTTCAGAACAATCTATATGGGGTTAGGAATCTATATGGGGCTAGGAGAAATTATTTGATACTTTTTAGACTGTTTTAAAAACGTGGTATATTTAGAAATAGATATTTAAATAAAAAATATGAAGGTAAGTAGAGGGTAGTTAATAAAATGTAAATCAATAAAACATACGACATAATACCTTGAGTAAATACCAAGTTGGGGAGGTCCTTAGTTTTATTATTTAAATAGTTCTTGAAGATGAAGTAATTCAAACAAATTTAAAACCTCATTTTTCCAATATATATATCACCATATTGTCATACTCTACTAAATCGAAAAAGCCTTTCAAAGAGGAAGTAAAAATTCACAAACAAAACATCCGAAAAAGGTAATAATGGCAAATTTAACTATACCTACTTGCTCCCTTCAAACTAGTTACGATAATGTATATAAGCTACTATGAATTAATTATTATATAGCAAACGTTTGCAGAAAACTAAACTAATATTCATTATAACATATTTTACTATCAATATTATATACAACCATTAAGAATCTCATTTTCGCATGGATCTGCATTAGAATTTAACTCTAAATGAAATTAGATTTTAAATAACTGCACTGTTAAATTTGCATGCAAATTTGGAAGGATAGGCGGAATGGTGGTCACAATTGTTTCTTTTTAGACGCCCAAGTTTATAATACTCGCAAACATAAAACTTGTTTTATATTAAAATGGTCATTTAAAGTTCATAATTAAAAAGAACAATATTTGTATAAAACGTGTTAATTATACAAAGAGTTTATTTACTTCTAAACATATAAACACTGAACACAATTCTCACAAAAATACGTTTAATAGTCAAACGCGATTCAACGACAAAGTCGTCATCTTCAGTAACATTTTAGTTGGGTCTACAACTAAATTATAAACAGTATTTTTTAATAAATCTTCACGATATTCAGAATATATATCTTCAGAATATATTTATAGTTTATTCACTGTTCTCTATAAACCGGTGAAATATTTTACATACTACTAGCTTTGAAATATACTACTTATTTATTTGAAAACTTCCACTAAGAAAGGCTTGAAACATAATTTTTAATCAACGTTGCTTGGTTTCAATGGAAAACTTAAGTGTTATAGTTTATTTTTGATTTGGTAGACGTTTTGAAGAACTTTTGGAAGTAAACTTTAAATTGTGTAGTATGAAACTTAATATGTTTTATTTCATTGTTTTATTTTATAAAAAATTAACAATTTCTTAAAGAAAATTTGTTTACCTCAAATTGAAACAAATTGTTTGTTTGTCAATTTGAATTTTTTCATTTGATTTATTTAAATCCATGAAATAAATCGTACGCGTGTAATAACGTCTAACAAACGTTCTTAGTTTACCTCTAAACAGTCATGAAGACGTGCATCACATCTAACTCTGCCTTTTTATATTTGATAATTTAACGTAAAAACTAATGAAACCTTATAATCGGGATTTCTAGTTGTTTATAAACTGACAAAAACTAGAAGAAGTTTGACGAGTATCAAAAGTTTTCTCTGTGTAATACTAACACGTAGTATGTAATAAGTTGGTACACAAATTATTACCTAATTAATAATTAGAATATTTTCAATTTACAGTACTGACTAAATTGTTGAAAGGAAAATGGAATTCATATCTAAACCCTGAAGTCATAGAAGTTAACTGCTTTTAAATTGTCTATACGAGACACGGATTTCTTAGAGCATGAAGAGTGCCAAATTACGGATAGTTCTAATGTTTGTACACCCACCAAATTATAGGCTAAAAGCTTTGTCATTTTATTTGGTTTATACCTGTTTGATCCTGTCAGTGTACTTGATCCTTTGTGACCTAATTTAAATTAGATTAAAATGTGTTTTATCGAATTAATAGTGAAGCGCCAAACGGTTTATTTGTAGAGTGAGTTGGCGGCATTATCCCTTTGTCTGTTAATTTAGCGTTTCATCGAAGGGAGGCCTGTTTGTTATGGCAAACTGAACCGTTGCAAGACCATCGAACTTGTAACGCATTAAATCACTACACGATTGTTCAAAATAAACGACCCTACGTTTATTGTTTAATTATTTGAGGATTGGTCAACTAAAGAGCTGAAACTTTTAATAGTCTTAGCTAAAGACCTTTGTCATTCATAAATATTAAGAATTGCTGTATGTCAGAATAATACAGTACTTCAATATTTTCTGTATTTGTTACTTAAAATTTGATAATGCAATATTGGTTCCGTTTGAGATTAACAATAAGTAAATCAGTGCAGTTTTAGTTAACAGATCAGGTATTTAACTAAAAGAGCAATAATGCAGACACTAAGAACGTCAAATGGCAATTCTAAAGGACAAAATCGTAATTATTTGCCAAAATTTGGGTTTTTAAAGGACAAAATCGTAATTATTTGAAATTTTTTTTGTCATTTAAAATTGTTTGAAATATAGTTCTAGTTAGGTAATTTATTAAATCCAGGCTGTTTGTCCACGCACAATTTTAAAACTTAACGACATTTTAAAAATGAACAAACAAATTTGGGGAAATGTCGCATTCCATGAAAGTTACTATGTATCGTGAATTATATACTTACATACAGAAACACATAATTCAAGATACATAGCGTATGAAATTTTTCTTACATATTTATAAATTTTAATGTATTTTGAAATAGAAGTACCATAATCTTATTTTATCAGCTGATTCAGCGTAGGTAAAATATTGCAAATGTTAAAATGGTTAAAGTTGGAACGTTTTCCCTACAAATATGTATAAATAAAGTTTTAACCATACTTTTGTTGCTTTGACTTCTAACTTCGTTATTGTCAGATACGTCAATAAACTTGAAAAAAAAATAGCTCGGACAAATTCGTGTCAAAGTGCTTTCCGGTATTCAAAGAAAAAAAAAGGATCCCTCAAAATCACCTGTGTAAATTGAATAATATCAGCCTGATATTATATAAGGGTTTATATTAGTAATTTATAATTAATATATTCAGCTTGTTTAGGGTTGAAAACTACCCCACCACTTGGTGTTACAGAGTTGTCCCCTTATATCACATAGCTACCCTAGAACTGGTAGTTAAATTAGAACTTTAGTTCAATTAAAGTTAAAATTGAAAAGCCCGTTTCTAGCGTTTTGCAACCATATTTTAAAAAATTCACCAAAAATAGTAAATGAACCCTCCAAAAGTGTTCCATAGCTTTTTTGTAGAAGAAACTTCAAAGAATTCAAATAGCCAGTAAAAATTAGTTTCTTTTGAAATTGTAAAAGCTATTAGCTTAGAAAGCAAAAAATGTTCAGAAACGGAAGGAAAAAAACAACTACATAAAAAATAGTAAAATATTTTTGTAATTTTTTCCAAAATACACAAAAGTTTTATAATTTAGTTCTAAATAGAAATATGTAAACATATATTTCAATTTCACCATTGTTTAGTTTAAAATAACACTTTGAACGTTTTTACTACATAACCTGCAAATCTTGACTAATTTCAAAGTGACTAGGCCTAGGCATTTTTTACTTCAAACAATGTTTTTTTTATACCAAAAATTCGAGAATGAAACGTAGAATCGAATAGCATTCTACCCAGTTTCAAAAAACTTTACATTTTGTAATGAATATTCAAAAACATCAAATCGGCAATTTAACCTAGAACTTATTTCTAGGCTATCTTATTTCTTCACTTACCGTTTTATTACAACGCCGTTATAAGCCTAATTTCACTCAAACACAATCTACACTTATTTATTTATAACTAAAACATAATAATATAACACTATTTTATAAACTTTAATAACCAAAAAAAAAAAAACACAAAACAAATGTTATAACTAACATCAAACTACGGACGGTCAACGTTCTCAGAGTCTGAGAGTTGAAAGGTTTGTTGTTCATTGGTACCAACCTATGAAATCTAAATGTATTGAATTGGACATAGATAAAAACTGTGAAGTTTTCTTTTTAAAACCATATATTGTACATTTTAGGGATATATCGACTAAGACTGTAAGAATCGATTCTAAACAGGCTTGCGTATTGGCCAAATCTATGACCAATTACAAGCTTTCAACGTAAATCCTGTAGAACAGCTGTTTTCAAAGTAACATGTGATTTGAAGAAACAGTTTTAAAGAGAATCGTCTGCTGAATTCAATGCTGTTATGATCTTTTTTATAAATGACTTCTGTGAGGAGTTGCAGACCGTTGAAAATAAGACAGTCTTGACAGTATACGGGGTTCATTGACGCGTGAATCACAGCTGATTTGGGTACTAAAATTTTGAAACAGTGATTACGTATGTAAAATATACGTTCTACAAAAAAGTTGTAAATACAAAAATTATAGTTTAATTCATTACCTTTCCAACGGTACCGGTTTTATTACGATTAAATGATTTTAAGTGGATTAAATTATCGATTATGCAAATATATGCAAATTCTCGCTAATGTTCGAGCGGGTTGCGTTTGCCCCCGAGAGACTGCAGTCTACCACTTTGAGGGTTAAGTTGCAATTTATACATTCGAACGTGTATGGTAAAAACATCTCATACATTTTAAAATAAACTTATGCAATTAGTTTTTAATATTATTGTAAATAACGCTGATAGAAGGTTATAGTAAAAAGCACGAGTCCATTGAACGTACCTCTTGTATCGCATAGTCCGTCCGTTTGCTAATATTCTTGCTTTTGTGCTGTATAACACCATTTTATTGTTTTTTAGTATGCTAGTTTTATCTTCATAATCCTTTCAAACAACGTTGCAAATTGTTTGAGATAGAGGCAGGCGTTTACTTTTTTGTGCCAGCTCTTGCAAACTGAATCTTTGAACTATTGGTTCAAACTATTCTCTGGTGCATTCTTTGTGCATCTATCGATTCAATTATAGATTTTTTACTTTATCTTATACTAGGGGAGACCCCTGCGTGCTCCGCACGCCAACCCCCAAAGAAACCTTCTAAAAACATATGTTATGTTTTACTTATAATAATAAAGGTATATGATTAATAATAACCTCAAAACTAAGATGGTAAATAATGTTAAATGTTCAAATTAAATTATTTCGTATATTTTATAACAGCAGTTAAAATAATGGTTAAAAGAACCAGGTCTACACTTTAAAACCCTAACCTAAAAGCTAGAAATACAAAAATAATTTCTTCAAATTTTGAAACCACCTGTTAATTGAAATATTGGTGCAAACAGCTACATTACCTGTATTTTATTCAACTGGTTGCTATGGTAATAAATGTAAATACATGTGTTGGTTTATCATTCTAGGCCTAACCTAAGAATTTTTTCCGAATAAATTTACAAATATTGAAATAAAAAGATTTTTTTATCGAAATTAAATTATAGCCTATGTTATTCAGGGATAGTTTAGCTTTTTATTAGTAAAACTATTTTTTCAATCGGTTCAGTAGAGCCAGAGATTACCCCCTACATACAAACAAAACAAACAAACTTTACCTCTTTATAATGTTAGTATAGATTGTCCAGAAAAATTGCCTGATTTTATATTTCTACTGACTTTTTGATTAAGAACAAACTACACAGTACATGCTAGATTTTCACTTGCTTGTAAGTTCCAAACAGCAATTTTAAAACGTAGCAATAAACAAATAAAATCCACCTCTATACTCGTAGGTTTGTAGTATGAAATAAAACATTTCCTACAATAATTTTACTTATTTTTTTCGTCGTGTGACTTCATCTGCGTTCTCTATATATAAAGCGTTTCAAAAACTATGTTTCATAATCAGAATAAAATAAATTACCAGTTCACATCACACAACACAACAACATGAAATTAATGACACATAACACATATCAATTGTTCAGTAGATAGAGGACGGTCAAACGACAACTGATTAGAGATGAGACGAAGTATTAGTAACCGATATTTTGTAATGGTTACTTGTCTAACCTAAAAGTAACCGTTACTCTAATGAAAAAATGTAAATAAATAAACAAGTAACCGTTTATGATAGTTACTAATAATGAATACAAATAACTGTATGTAACCCCAATTTGAAAGCGATACTTATTCTAAGTGATTAGAAGTTGAACTCATTAGAAGCAGAGACTCGGAGATTCTTATAGCCCAGTCGTACAATATGTTGGATTTAAAATGTAATTGGTCATTGAGTAATTGGTCGCTACTGTGTTTGTAAGTCTTATAAATTTCGAATTTCGTTAGCGCGATCATATAAGTACCTTTCGTGCAGATGTGGATGGGTATGAAATTAGTACCGAAATCACTGTATTGATGATTATTGTCTATGAGATGACGAGCGTAATTCCTACAACTCTAACTTTCTAGTTACACTTCAGAAACTGTTTTATTTAATTACGATAATTATTCCACAATTGGTTTTTTGAGAACGTATATTTTCTTCATAATAGTTTTCAATTTAATTCTAGACTTTCAACTTTATCTTAAAATTGAAATAAGTACCAAAATATATTTGTTGGTTCAATATGTTTGACTGAATTATTAAACATAACTAAAATATGTTAAGTTAAAGCCGGTGGTTAGTCTAGTTCCTAGTTATTTTGTATTGTAGGTAAGAAATGATTAACAAGAGATGTTCCTGAATTATTTTTAAAAAAATTTAATCTTTGAAAAGGCGTTTTTTAAGAATTTTAAGATTTTTAGTCTCAAGATATTCTCCAGATAATGGTTTATTGCACCTAAAATATTTTGTTTAACCAGTGGTGGAGGATCCAAACTTTTATGAAACAGTAATATACGAATGTTTTCATTCCTGTTGTTTATAATTTTTGTTCTACAACATTAATTGAACACTCTCTCGAAATCTGATAAAATTGAGCGTGATATGATGCGTTAGCAAATGTTATGACCCGTCACAGCAAAGTGTTTATATTTATACAAATGCAATGTATACACGACTCGTTGCAGCCAACATGAGCATTCCAAAGCGACCGTCTTCGCAGCATTATTTTACAATAAGACACGTGGCAAGGAATCTGCACGTCTTGAGTTAGCAGAAGTAGTCGTTTAGTCACTCCAACGGCAATGGAAAGTTAAATAAATAAAACATAGATAAACACCAATTTCATTCTTTGCAACGTTATGATTGTTTTAGTAGACTCTAACTTGTGCGCCAACCCACCTGATCGCTTCGCTCGCACTACTGATTTTAGGTAGAAAGTTTTACTTTTAGGTGTAAACGTAAATAATTTAAGTTAACTTTGTTTACACAACGACGGGTAACTTATCTGAGATCTTACTAGTTAACCAAAACACCTTCATTCTGGATACTGTTGCAAATAAACATTACGGTAAATAAAAGATTTACTCTTTTAAATTATCATGTGTAATTTATTTAGAAGAAATAAACATAATAAAACAGATAGCAATTTCAAATGGTTAGGAACACACAATAATAGATCGACTTGTAAGAAACAAGAGAAAAAAACAAAACCAAATAATAAAAGAAAAACCAAAATATATAAGTATTGACTACCATGGGTTACTTGACAACATTGCAGACAGAGTATTTCGTAAACAAGGTTATAAATAAAATAAACAACTTGGATAAAGCAATTAAACCAAAACATAAAGAGGATTGCCCTTACAACGCTAGTGGAATATACATCATTTGTGACAATTTCGAAAAATATTATACAGGGCAAACAGGAAGATCATTCAAAAGTCGTTCCAAAGATCACATTCCCAATCGTAATCTAATCAAAATTCCCAACTAATCAAAATTTGCTGAACATTTAATAGACACCGGTCATACTTACAACTATATCCATAATAATTTGCAAATTTTAAATAAATGCTCAAATGCTCCAAAGGGTTAACCATGAACATTTAAAGCTACTATTTCAGACCCACGCTCATTGTTGAACGAGAAGATACATTTCCATTCCAACGCTTTGTTTGACAGTATTATCAGAGCTGAACCCCTTCAATCTCGAAAATAAATAAAACTACACAAAGCTAACAAATCAGTACTGATACAAGGACGGTCCAGAGTGCACGCCCGATTTGCTCATTAAAAAGAAACTAATCGGCATATGGATGCCCCATTACGTGTGTTTGTGTTAATGTTTGTGGAGTGTTTGTGTAATTGATCGTTTTTTGACGTGCATTAAACAAATGCAAATCATTTTTGAATTTTATAAACGGTTTTGAAAATATCTGAAAAATAGGCGAAACGTACGTCAGCGAATAGAGAGTGATCACAATAGGACTGCGAGCAGTACAAAGAATTAAGTTATTTATGTAATTTACTCTAAATTTTACAGTCTATACAGGTAAAATAGGCAAAAAATTCCGATTAACTGATAGATCAGTCACCGTAGACACAAAAATCGTGCTAGGTCACAAAAATTGCACCGTTCTGACTTTTTCGGATGTTGTTAGGATAGATATCAATAGTTTAAACCAAGTTTGCAGCTTCGAAAGACCTCGAAATTTTCGAAATTTTTCAATTTTTGGCTTATAACTTCTAAAAGATGCATCCTTCGGAAAATATCACCATTTACACTTTTACAGTAAATAAAATTCGCTACAGTTTGAGTGCAACCGCAACTCCGTAGGTTTAAAAGGTCTTAAGTTATGGCACGTAAAATATTTAAAATTTACCCAAAAAGTTTGACATTGTAGTTCTAGCCGTCTTCCGAGCAGAATATCGGCTAAAATACTCATTCTATGACAAAAGTCATGAGGATAAAGTTGTAGAGCTGTTCTTTAGCTTTAATGTAAGCACAAGGTTTAAATTAAGGTTTAAATATATGTTCGGCTTTATTTTTAGACGTTGCTCAAGCTTTTGATAAAGTTTGGCATGTTGGAATTAATGATAAATTAAATGCTATACTTCCGCAAAAATTGAGTAAATTATTAAGTTCGTATTTAGCAGATAGACTTTTTAGAGTTCGGATGACTTCAGAATATTCAGAGTTAAGGAACATCAAAGCTAGAGTGCCTCCAAGGTAGCGTTCTTGGACCTATACTGTATTTGATCTATACTCATGATTTGCCTCAGGATGGTGACGTCTTGATTGCCACTTTTGCTGATGATACGGCTATCCTGGCTGTAGGGAAAGATGTAGGAGATGCAACAGATAAACTACAAAAGGCGGCTGACCATGTCACTGCTTGGACTAAAAAATGGCGTATCAAGTTTATTGAGACAAAGTCAGTACATGTCAACTTTACAAATAGAAAATGTGATTACAAGCCAGTATATATTGATCAAAATATAGTACCTCATGCCAACAGTGCAAAATATCTTGGTATGACCCTTGATGCTAAGCTACGTTGGAAGGAACACGTCAAGAAGAAACGCGAACAACTGGGCATTCAATTAAAGAAAATGCATTGGCTGATTGGAAGAAAGTCAGAACTATCAGTACATAACAAACTAGTGCTATACAAGCAAGTGCGAAAACCTGTATGGTTATATGGTATACAGCTTTGGGGCTGCACTAAGAAGTCTAACATCAAAATTATTCAGACCTTTCAAAATAAAGTATTGAGGGATTTAGTGAAAACTCCTTGGTATGTCAGTAATGACACTATTCACAGGGACTTGAAGATCGAAACGAAATACAAAAGCAAGCTAAAAAGCATGAGTCTCGACTCCATCAACACCAAAACGTTGAAGTACTTCAGCTGCTTGACAACGCAGAGTTAGTGCGACGCCTTAAAAGACTGAAGCCTTTTGAGTTGGTTTAATGTTCACAGTTGTAGGTGTGGAGCTGTGAACAAAGGTATTGACATTGAGAGATAACCTTATAAACTGTCACGATTGTTTGTTAGAAAATAAGCTGCTGGTTAGCTGATAAAGCTAGTTGAGTGTATTCAATAAAATATATTTTAAAAACCCTATAGAATGTTATAAAAATTACATTATATTTACAAATTTGGTTTATTTATATTGTATCACACGTACATAATTATATGAGCCAGATGTGAAATAATGTAGGCCTCATGTTTTGGGTAGGTACACCTGCGGGTGAAAGAGGTACACTCTAATAAGCGAAAGAAGTGTGATACTGCATGCTACAGAAAATGAAACTGTTCAGCTTATGTGTGCCAAATTCAGAACTGCGATGGATAAATTGGAACAACAAATCCCCACATCAAAGCTCTGGGTGCAATACTGCAAAATGACCTCACTCGTAAAAACAAATCATCCAAGCAAAAGGATGGGAGATGGGACCTTCACCTTGAGACCGGCAAGCCACTTCCTGTATGCAAAGGGTCCACGTCTTTATTGCAGGGCATGAGCGACCTGCAACAGAAAATGGATTCGAGAGAATTTCGTTCATCACAGCAGGAGGAGAATTCACCATTCGTCGATCCAACAAATTTTGGTCGAGTATTGAAAAAAACTTGACGATAGAACAGGTGCTAATGAGATTAATAAATATAAAAGAGGGATTAACACATGTCCGAAGAAGCTCCAGCACCCAACCAGGCAGTGTTGGACTGGAGGCATTGTATACATGCTTAATTTCTATGAAAGGCTTGATTTCTTTTGAGACGTCCCGTATACAACGACGGAACGCGATTCTAATTATGTGAAGAACCTAAAATCCTGGTTCTAAGTCCACACACCATTTCCATCCAATGATAACGTAGCGTCAAACTGCTGTTCTGTGGTTTTAGGTCCTGAAGTGAATCGGCACATGGCATGAGAAATGGGAAGTGATTTAGTCAAAAAAATAACTGGAAAGTTGGTTGGAAGTGTTGCATTTAAAAGGAGAGAGAAAGTATGAACTTTGTCAGCAGCAATCGTCAAGATGCACAACAAGCATGTTGCTATAGACCCTTTCACAATATTCTAACGGCTGTGTATAACGAAACAGTCTGAAGCCGACCTAAACAACTCTTTAGATACGAGTTGGCCCCATATCCAATTGCTTTATTCTCCGAAGAGGGAATGCGAAAAGGAATAAAATCATCTCAGCCTTCACGCCTAGAGATGGGGTGTTATTTAACATAACAGTCTAAATAACAGTGTTATCTCGCGATAACAGTTACCACCGCAACACTGTTGCCGAAAACTAACAGTTATTTTAATAACAGACACATACGTCATGAGTGTTATCATACTGCTATCATACTGTTATCGAAAACTGCTTCCGAATATTGATATTTGACTGTTATCAAACTGTTGCCATACGAATGTATGTTGAGATTCTCCCTGTTATTTTAATAACAGACAAATACGTCATGAGTGTTACCAAACTGCTATCATACTGTTATCGAAAATTGCTTTCGAATATTGCTATCAGATTGTTATCAAACTGTTGCCATACCAATGTATGTTGAGATTCTCCCAGTTATTATAATAACAGGCACATACGTCATGAGTGTTATCAAACTGCTACCATACTGTTATCGAAAACTACTTTCGAATATTGCTATCAGATTGTTATCAAACTGTTGCCATACGAATGTATGTTGAGATTCTCCCTGTTATTATAACAACAGGCACATACGTCATGAGTGTTATCAAACTGCTATCATACTGTTATCGAAAAATGCTTTCGAATATTGCTATTTGACTGTTATCAAACTGTTGCCATACGAATGTATGTTGTGATTCTCCCTGTTATTATAATAACAGGCACATACATCATGAGTGTTATCAAACTGCTATCATACTGTTATCGAAAACTGCTTTCGAATATTGCTATAAGATTGTTAACAAACTGCTATCATACTGTTATCGAAAACTGCTTTCGAATATTGCTATTTGACTCTTATGAAAATGTTGCCATACGAATGTATGTTGAGGTTCCCCCTGTTATTATAATAACAGGCACATACGTCATGAGTGTTATCAAACTGCTATCATACTGCTTTCGAAAACTGCTTTCGAATATTGCTATTTGACTGTTATCGAACTGTTGCCATACGAATGTATGTTGAGATTATAATAACAGGCACATACGTCATGAGTGTTATCAAACTGCTATCACACTGTTATCGAAAACTGCTTTCGAATATTGCTATTTGACTGTTACAAAAACTGTTGCCATACGAATGTATGTTGAGATTCTCCCTGTTATTTTAATTACAGGCACATACGTCATGAGTGTTATCAAACTGCTATCATACTGTTATCGAAAACTGCTTTCGAATATTGCTATTTGACTGTTATCAAACTGTTGTCATACGAATGTATGTAGAGATTCTCCCTGTTATTATAATAACAGCCACATACGTCATGATTGTTATCAAACTGCTATCACACTGTTATCGAAAACTGCTTTCGAATATTGCTATTTGACTGTTATCAAACTGTTGTCATACGAATGTATGTTGAGATTCTCCCTGTTATTATAATAACAGGCACATACGTAATGATTGTTATCAAACTGCTATCATACTGTTATCGAAAAGTGCTTTCGAATATTGCTATTTGACTTTTATCAAACTGTTGTCATACGAATGTGTGTTGAGATTCTCCCGTTTATTTTAATAACAGGCGCATACGTCATGAGTGTTATCAAACTGCTATCATACTGTTATCGAAAACAGCTTTCGAATATTGCTATTTGACTGTTATCAAACTGTTGCCATACGAATGTATGTTGAGATTCTCCCTGTTATTATAATAACATTCACATACGTCATGAGTGTTATCAAACTGCTATCATACTGTTATCGAAAACTGCTTTCGAATATTGCTATTTGACTGTTATCAAACTGTTGTCATACGAATGTATGTTGAGATTCTCCCTTTTATTTTAATAAGAGGCACATACGTCATGAGTGTTATCCAACTGCTATCATACTGTTATCGAAAACTGCTTTCGAATATTGCTATTTGACTGTTATCGAACTGTTGCCATACGAATGTATTTTGAGATTCTCCTTATTATTTTAATAACAGGCACATACGTCATGAAGGTTGTCCAACTGCTATCATACTGTTATCGAAAACTGCTTTCGAATATTGCTATTTGACTGTTATCAAACTGTTGCCATACGAATGTATGTTGAGAATCTCCCTATTATTTTAATAACAGGCACATACGTCATGAGTGTTATCAAACTGCTATCATACTGTTATCGAAAACTGCATTCGAATATTGCTATTTGACTGATATCAAACTGTTGCCATACGAATGTATGTTGAGATTCTCCCTATTATTTTAATAACAGGCACATACATCATGAGTGTTATCCAACTGCTATCATACTGTTATCGAAAACAGCTTTCGAATATTGCTATTTGACTGTTATCAAACTGTTGATATACGAATGTATGTTGAGATTCTCCCTTTTATTTTAATAACAGGCACATACGTCATGAGTGTTATCAAACTGCTATCATACTGTTATCGAAAACTGCTTTCGAATATTGCTATTTGTACGAATGTATGTTGAGATTCTCCCTATTATTTTAATAACAGGCACATACGTCATGAGTGTTATCCAACTGCTATCATACTGTTATCGAAAACAGCTTTCGAATATTGCTATTTGACTGTTATCGAACTGTTGCCATACGAATGTATGTTGAGATTCTCCCTTTTATTATAATAACTGGCACATACGTCATGAGTGTTATCAAACTGCTACCATACTGTTATCG
>JAGFPH010000431.1:173786-203136 GCA_018207615.1 Philaenus spumarius | reverse complement strand
TTTAATAACAGGCACATACGTTATGAGTGTTATCAAACTGCTATCATACTGTTATCGAAAACTGCTTTCGAATATTGCTATTTGACTGTTATCAAACTGTTGCCATACGAATGTATGTTGAGGTTCTCCCTGTTAATGTAATAACAGGCACATACGTTATGAGTGTTATCAAACTGCTATCATACTGTTATCGAAAACTGCTTTCGAATATTGCTATCAGATTGTTACCAGTTTGTATTTGTCATACGAATGTTTGTTTACTTTTCTTAATGCTTAGGTCGGATGGTTTGTTGGAAAAAGAGTAGATGTATAAAACGTTAACATTTTTTTGTAAACTTTTGACACTTTTCTGTTAATAGGAAATCTATCACTCTTGTCTTTTATCTCTAATCCCAATCCCTCAACAAAATAATTTATTAGTTTGAGTTTAGTGACCACTGAGCAATGTATTGTATGGTTAAATGTTCATTCCCTATTCTGATTTATTAACCGCGATTGTTTTTTGTAGTATATTCCTATATGTTTTAATGTATATATTTATAATTGTAGTGTTTTATTCAGTGTCCTTATGTACTGTATATATTACCATTTATCAAATCTGAACTATATTAAAAACTTAAAACTAGTTAACGTGTGTTAATCTATTGTGTGTTGTGCAGTACTTGCTTGTGTTTGTAGTGTTTTATTTTATGTATATATATTTCTAATCACATCGGTACAATGAACAAAAACGTTACACCTAGTTACCTATGGAAATTTTTTACTGTGGACTAAGCAGGAAAAAACTGCTGTGTGTGATTTATATGGGCAAGTATTTAGCTATAAATCCTCTATAACAAACCTGAAAAACATATTTTAAAGCGTCGTCCTACTGTGAATTATACAAAAAATGAGAAAACTAAAATTAAAAATACTTTATCACGTTGCGTGCCAAGCACATCTGGTATAACCCCTTCTGTATCAGAGCTCCAGGTACAGGATTCAGAAGTACTCCTATTTATTTCTAAAATATTAAATAAATAATATAATTTTCAAATTGTTTTTTAAAAATGTATTTTATTTGGTACCAATTTTGTGAAAAAAAATTATTATTCTCATACGGTACAGTTTAAAAATTAGATTAAAACATTTTTGCTTTCTTTCTAAACATATAAATCATTTTTGCAGAAACAGATATAAATTTGAAACGTTTATTACGACTTTATAATAACTGTAAAGTAAAAAGCAGTTTGACAACAGTTGAAAAACGAAGTCTGATCATAGCATCTACACTTGCACAACAATAACAGTCCATTCGATAACACTGTTATTAAAATAATAGGATGCCGCAACTGTTATTCGTTACTAGCTGGCCCGATCCGGCTTTGCACGGAGAGACAAATTAAAGTTAAATATGGGTCTTTTTAGTAACTTTAACACCCCCAAACCCCCCTAAAATTTCGAATTTTTCAAAAACTTTTCTTAGTGAGCACCTATGGCCCTAGAGGAAGCTACATACCAAATTTCGTTCCAATCCATTCTGTAGTTTTTGAGATATCTTGGGACCTATTTGACCTACCTAGGTACGGTTAACTCAAATTGTAGCGAATTTTGTTTACTTTAAAAGTGTAAATAGTGATATTTTCCGAAGGATGCGTCTTTTAGAAATTATAAGCCAAAACTTTAAAAAGTCCGAAACTTTCGAGTTTTTTCGTGCTATCTGAATTTTATTAAAATATGACCAACTCCGTTTTTAATAAAAGTAAACAACCAGTAAATATTTTAAATACAAGCTTTCAAAATTGTTTTACACAATATTGTATGAATATAAAGTAATACATAATTTTCATAAATCATATTTTTCGAAGCTGCAAACTTAGCACAGGTCTTTCGAAGCTGCAAACTTGCTTTTACACTATTGGTGTCTATCCTTACAACATCCCAAAAAATCAGGACAGTGCAATTTTTTGCTACCTACGATGTTTTAAATGACTTGAGGGAGTTGGCGGGAGAAACCCGCAGGGGCTTCGTAGTTTCTTAAAATTAACCTTCGAAAAATGAAGTTAAGCATTAATTAAACATAATTCAGGCACGACTAGTTTAAAATGAGTTTCTAAGTTTGAATGACGCACATTATTAATCTAGTTTAGGTTTAACTTAACTTTGTTGGATCTGACCACTTTAATTATCAATGCTTAATATTTGGTTTGGTAAAACCTGTATCTACGATAATGTGGTAGCCTAATATCCTGGTTAAACATTTGTTTAAAAGCAATTTTAGATGTTTCGTAATTATTAAGGAATATTTCATCGATATCAATAAAATTATCCTTTTTTATCCTCCCAAAACAGAACTCCCAAATCAGTACTAAAAATAGGGTTTTTAACGATTTTAAAAAGGAAACCTACTGTAAACCTACCTAAAAGGTTTTAGTGCATTTATTCATTGTAAGGAAGAACCTGACATTCTTCACAGGCGTACTACACGCATGACAATAAATAAAAGAGTTTAAGTAAACATAGGTTCGAGTTACACCTTGTATCCGAGTTACGAAAACATTTCTTTATTTTAGTTTCAATTAAAAATGTCACCATAAATAACATTGCCCATGCATATTTTGTGTCATACAATATTCTTGGGGTATGCCTTAAGATATTTAAGACTCAATGTCTTATAAAATATGGGATACAATTTATACCAGGACTATAACTCAAGTAGCTTCCAAGGATATTGATGTAAAACTCAAAAACATACAGTTGAAAATCACCCATTTAGTAATTTGTAACTTAAAAGGAAAAATATAATAATTAACTCACCACTCGTTTGTCCGCCTGATATAACACATTCCTCAATAACAAATAAAAGTATCAAAAGAAATGTTATAGAGTTACAAAGCTTGATAACCTGCATACAAAACATCTTACTGTAGATTGGAAGGGGCCAAAGTTTAATAAATTACAAATAATTATTTCAAAATAGTGTCAAAATACTTACATCATCCAAACGTGCATTTACTAAGGAAATTAAACTTTTAAAATTTTTATGTAGGCTATTTAGTTTTTAAATGTTTTCATAAATGTTGCTAAAACCTCTTAGAAGTGATATTTTAATTCCTTCAATTCGATTTTACAAGCTTTTACACTTTGTTTACAATTATTTCTTTACGAAACCAAATCCGGTATACATAAAAGTAACAATGAATATGCGGTTAAGGGGAGTCGGGACATGTAAAAATATCGATTTTGATATATTAGTTGATTGTTAATTAGGCCTACTCTTTAAATAAAGTTATTGCTATGCAGTAGTACAATAATTTGTGAAATGTGTATTAACATGTTCTTCTCCTGGACCCTTCAAGTTTCATGGCATTTTAGTAACATTAATTGAATTTTTAAATTTGAGTTTTTCATAGATAGGTAAAAATTTATAGCTGTTTTTAATTCGATTTTCTTGTTTCTTACAGGCCTACACTACTCGGCTTCAACATAAAAACGATAATATAATAATAAGTTTTTAATAAGAAGAAAGCCAACTCCAAGTAAACCAACAGAATTCATAAACAAAAACGTTATTATTTACAGACCGACTGATAATTTGTAAATTTATTTTAAATTGAATATGATACTGCATTGCTCTAACAGGAGTTTTCAACTCAAGTACGTCATTAGAAAGTGGGGAATGTGAGGGGTATTTACCCTCTTGTATCATTTAACGAAGAGCGAGTTCATACTTTCAAGTTTATAAAACTAAGCATCTTTGAATTTATGTTACTAGTTATCTTTTCACATTAATCAAGTAGAGATACATTTATTAAGAAATAAAACTTAATACTTTAAATATTTTTATTTGAATCTTAATTTACACTATGTATCTCCGTTAAAGATTTCGATCAGTCAGCATTACATTTGTACCAATAATTAATAGTGACAATTGAAATACAAAAGTCTTTTAACAAATATAACATCAATATAAAATATGTTATATTGGTCTAGAAACTATTTATAATAACCAGCTGCCGAATACTTTGTGAGGTTAAAATATTTTAAAGTTTTAGTTAGGCCATAAAGCGTTGTTTTAATGATTAGTTTGTTATTCACTGTAAGATCAATATTTAGATAATTTCATTTCATAATAACATAGGGATAATAAAAGAATTCATCATAACAATGTACATAAATAAAGACTTATTAAATAATTAATGTTGTCAGGCTATAAAACACTTAATAGTAAAACAATAGACTAAGTCTCGTGACTTGGAACCTAACAACTCATGACATAACACTTTATTTTACTGACTGACATGCTAATGACCATTCATCATGTATTAAATACTAATATTGTTTACAGAAAGATCCAATTGTTGTAATTTGCACTTACTAAACTAAATATGTTAAACGTTAGCGTAAAAATGCGAGTAAATAAAAGTCAAATTGCTTGGGTTTAGTGATTGTATTAAATGCAATTTCTCAGATAGCCTATAAGATTAAAAATATAAAGATAATATTATTTAAAGAGTTTGATATTTTATCAAAAATTGTATTAGGCAATGCAATAGGCCTACATTGTTTTTTTTTATATTCATGTTATTAGATGTTTGTGTAATTGGAAAACAAATAAGTAGTTCATTTGATGACATTATGTCGATTACTTTTGCCATAAAAACATGTATTAGAAACATATGTACATTATACGATACTTTTAGATAAGATTACTGGATCGCGCGAAACAAAAAAAATAAACACTTATATTGAATCATAATGAGGATTCAGAAGCATCAAATCTTCTTTGAATGCTTAACCTTGACAAAGACCACTTCAGTATAAAACAAATGCATTAAATCCCAATACATTACTCCACCAGATGGAGCTGAAACGTAGTGAGAGACAGTTAACGAATTTCAGAAAAAGATGCATTAAATTCTGGTTAAACAAAAGTTAAAGTAATTTCGTAAAGAAAGTGATGAAGACGTAACTACGTTAATAGTTAACCAAGTAATATATTTACAACTAGGGGGAACCCCTGCGTGTTCCACACGCCAACCCCGTTGGAACCTTCTATACACATAACCTTCTTATGTTTTTTTTTTTTTTTTTAATAAAGGCGTAGGATTAATAATAACCCCAAAGCTAAGAAGGTAAATAATGTTAAATGTTTATCAAATTAATTATTCCAAATCAAATTATTTCGAATATTTTATAAAAAGTTATAATAAAAGTTAAAAGAACCATTAAGGCTCAAGTCTACACTTTAATACAAACCTAATCTAAAAGTTAGAAATACAACGTTTGAAATTAGCTGTTAATGGAAATATTAGAGCAAACATCTGTAATCTGTTATTTTATTCAATTGATTGTTATGATAATAAGTGTAAATGCATGTATTGATTATCAGTCTAGGAATAACCTAAGAATTTTTCCGACTAAATTTACAAATATTGAAATAAAAAAATGTTTTTATCGAAATGAATTATATAGCCTACGTTACTCAGGGATAGTGTAGCTTTTTATTAGTAAAACTATTTTTTCAATCGGTTCAGTAGTTCCAGAGATTGAAAAAACAATACAAAAAACATACAAAAAAACAAAAAACTTTACCTCTATAATATTAGTATAGATATATTGTACATACTATGCTTGAAAACTTCTCATTGAAGCTATACACAGTCATGTACCTAGCTAATTTCGAACTGTTTTTTTTTCTTACCATCAACATATTATTTTTACAAATTCAATTAACTTTCAAAGCAATTTTAAGGAATGTATTTTTGCATTTCTAATGCTTTTGTTACATAAATAATTTAGGTTTTTCTGAATAGGTTAGCTGCTAGTTAACCTATTTTAATTATTATCCCATTACTCATTCCATACCACTTAATCCATTATTAAATACATTGTGGTAATAAATACATACATATATAGAAGGCATGTTTATTAAATAGTGAGACTGATTAAATAACTCAACTTTATTTAAGTGAATTACTATTTTAATAATCGTCTCCTTCAATATATGCACTCCCCGTTTGCACTCATATAAAGCTGCAGTCTTGTTTTCCTCTGTTCAAAGGTTTGGAGAAAATAAATTTCTTTTAGATGTTTCAATACATCCGCCGTTTTCTTCCCTATAACATCAACATACTCAAAACGTTTTCCTTTAATCATTGATTTAACTTTTAGGAAAAGATCAAAGTCGCACTGAGTTACATCGGGAAAATATATGGAGGATTTTCAGGTGTAGTCATGTTTTTTCGGTCGGTTTACAGAAACTGCTAAGTAAGCCTGGTGAAGAATTCCATTTATATTAGGTTGTAGCGGTTTTTCCTAACTTTTTATTTCAATTTTATCAAAACTATAAATAATAATACCAGTTAAATGCTGTGCCTTCTGCATCCATGCTTTCAAAACTAAACACTTAATATCGAAATAAAACATTAGCATGGCTTTGAATTTTGACATTCTTGGATTACCAAGATTCAGTTACAAAACTCTTGTTTTAGACCGAGTTTTCCAGTGCGTTGACAGTCTTTTAGTCTCAAGATCATAATGGAAGATCCAAGTTTCGTCACAAGTGATTCATTTTTGAATCAAGTTTTAATCTGCATCGAGTTGCTCCAGAATTTCAACACAACATTTCTTCCAACATTATTTTTTCTCTGATGTCATACCCCCCTCCCCCCCTTGGAACCATATTTGCACAATTTTTCAATTTTCACAGATTCAGCTATCACTCTAACACTGAGTCGGGGGTCTTTTCGAACAATCTGATTGTATCTATATTGTCTTCGATTCTTGAAGTGCAAGGTCGTCCAGAACGTTCATCATCTTCAAAATTTTTACGTCCCTAGCTAAATTTTATGTGCTACTTAAACACACGCGCTTGAGAAACGCAATCATTCCCATAAGGTAAGGTAAACATTTTACAAAAATATACATGTTCTACTTACTTTTAAACTTTTCTGGCATTTTTTTTTTTTTAGATATTTATTTTATTCCCTAATATATACAAACACATACAAAATAATAAAATAAGAACATAACTTAAACATAACATAAATAAAATAACTACCTGTAATATAACATAAAACATTTATTTTGTTATTCGCCATTCCGACTACTGTTATAAATCAATATAATTTGAACAACTTACCGTCGTCAGTAGTCAAATTTGTCGTTACCATAATAGATACCATAATAGCTATTTGATACCATAATATCAGAAACACAATAGACCGTACCGTTCCCCTCTCTTACTTTTCCTAATCACAAACCAGTTCCTACATTTCTCTAAGATAAGAAATAGTTCAGTGCGAAACAGTGGGCCCACCGGACATGTTTCTAATAAATGTATATTTTTAAATTATTTAAATGTTTGTGAATTTTGTGTTAAGTGTTCCATGACAACGGAGGAATTCTCTCCAAACCACTTGATAATGGCTGAATAGCCGAAACGGCCGTCGTGTACAATACGACAAATTTGACTACTGACGACGGTAAGTTGTTCAAATTATATTGATAACATAAAACTTAACTTAAAAAATAACAGAATAGTATCCATATGGGGAATAAAATATTTTGCAACCTCTAAGGCAAGCAAGCCCGTTTTGAGGCTGCAAGTAAATGATAATTTATTCATAGCAAAAAGAAGGAAAAAAAATAGTAAGAAAAAAAGGGTTCTGGAAGCAGTTAAATTTACAAAAAAAAAAAAAAATAATGTATTATGGAAAAAACATACAAATAGCGGGAGAATTTTTTAAAGACAAATTAACAAATTAAGAAATTAAACAAACATATCAACACTAACTAAAGGTTTTAACAGCACTTATATAAAAGTTATATACGATAAAAAGTTTAACAATAATCATATATAAAAAAAACACTCAACATTTTACTCTATCCAAATTTAAATCGCACAGTGCACATCCATACTCTCTTACAAACACAGGCTCAAAACCCCTTCTTCCATACTTCCATCTCTCTCACACAACCACTCACACATACAACATAGATCATCACACGACCACATCCAACAAGCACTCCACATCGTCCCTGCTCAATAGCCAGTTCTTCAGGAGAATCAAATATTTCCTTAGTTTACCAGATTTTTTAATTTCTTCAGGAAGTTTATTATAGAGTTTAGGTGCAGTTACAGAGAAGAAATTTACGTAAATTGTTAATCTGGCTTTAGGTACCTTTGCTTTGCTTTTGCATCTTAAAAGCTAATCAATTGTGTTGCAAAAAAATGAAGAACCCTGACTCCTAATATAAAATATTTTAAGGGCTTTGTAAATAAACAGATAGCAAAGAGGCAATACAGACATACACCGAAACAATGGTAAAGATGGCACCAGCCTTGTTTTATTTAATATAAGCCGTACGAACCTCCCCAACAACAGATCCCATACTCCAACCTACTATGGACCATAGAAAAATAAATTTTACGTAAAACGCTTCCCGGGACAACATATTTTAAGTGAAAAAAATAAACGTAAGATATTGTTTAGTTTAGCTTTTAAATTAGCAATGTGCATTTTCCAAACGGTCATCTAAAACCACTCCCAAATACTTACACGAAGACATTTGTTTTATTACAATGCAAGAAACGCACTCCGAATTTCCGACTACACAATCCATATCTTATCTTCTAAAGCGAGAGATAATTGTCTGTCTGCTAAATGGATCTGGAATCTCCGTCTAAGGATTTTTTATTTTTTTATTTTATATGGGGCTTTTGGCCACGAGAAATCGATTGGAAATGGTCACCAGTCTGGGAAAATTCGTTTTCTACGTCTTTTTATTAAATTAAAAAGTGAAATTTGTCCATTTTAAACAATACAAAGCACAGCTGATGCAAATGTTTTCAATGTCATTACAATAATCATCTGTTTTCTTTTAAACGAAGCACAGCTGATGCAAATGTTTTCAATGCCATTACAATAATCATCTGTTTTCTTTTAAACTGTATTTTATTAGAGGTAAGCCTAATGTTGTATCTATTTATAGTTACCATGGCAACGAATACTTCTGCTAAATAAACATACCCTTTATTTAGTTCTTTAATGTTATAGGCCTAACCTAAACGATGTTCACGGAAATTTGCAATAATAGTTATTGAAATCATAGCCCTGCTTATAATCGAGCTTTAGCTCGGTCTCCTGGTACTATTTATATAACATAGGGTCTGTAAATTTAGACTCTTTTCTCAGATTAAAATTTATATAACAACTTTTATCCGTATTTAAAACCATATAATGCTTGGAAAACCACAACCTCAGAGCATTAAGATCAGCTTGCATAGCAGCTTCCACTTCTTGTATTGTGTTTCTGTTGTAGCACAACGCGGTGTCATCTACAAATGCGTAAATACTACCCGCCAGCCTACCTTTACACAAACTATTAACACAAATTATAAACAATATAGGTCCAAGCACTGATCCCTGAGGGACTCCACATTTTATTTTCCTTACATTTCCAAGGCAACCCTGAATACGAACACACTGTTCCCTGTCTGTAAGGTAACTGGAGAACCAATTATAGACCACACCTCTAATTCCACAATTTGATAATATTTCCAAGAGTAAGCTATGGTCAACACAGTCAAAAGCTTTAGTTATGTCTAAAAACAAACTACTCACACATTTTCCGTTATCTATTCCCTCCTTAACTCTGCACACAAAATTAAGAAGAGCTGTTTCAGTGTTGCTACCAACCAAAAAACCGTACTGATTTTCACTAAAGAAAGCAATTTTTTTAAAGTATGATAATATTTTTGTTTTCATACATTTTTCCAACATTTTAGATAAGGATGAGATCAAGGATATTGGCCTATAGTTTCAAGGCCTCTGTTTATCCCCTTTTTTGTAAATTGGAACTACCAAGGCCGTTTTTAATCTACTAGGAAAGGCACCTGATTGAAAGCTTAAATTGCATAGATAAGTAAATACTTTTGAGATATGCTCTGAAACACTTTTTAGCGCCATTGAACTTATTCCATCTATTCCCGGAGCTTTATTGTTTTTCAAAGATGAAATAATCTTTTCAATTTCAGTTGGGACAACTGGCTCAATGAACATAGAACCCGTCTGAGAGACCGTGCGGAAGCGATCCTGCTCAGAAACACAAGGTACACACACTATATCCATCCTTATATCACCAATTACACTAATAAAATAGTCATTGAATAAATTTTCTACAGCTAAAGAATCAGATATTATACCTTTATCCTCACTTATAAGCCTAATATTTTCAAAGCGTATAAGCCTAATATTTTTTCCGGCACACTACAGAAAACACAACTAAACTAAATCGAAATTCATGGTAACTAAAAGTCACAGGGCGTTGCTGCTTGTTATGCCAATTCAGACGCATGCACTAATGCACTTATAACGGAACCGGTTCCCACATTTTGTTTATGAAGTGGAATCACATTCTTGCTATTTTATTCACATATCCTATATTTATTTCAACGAAAATTTAAATTTAAAAAAAATATTTCATTTGTTGCATTTTTTTCTTTACTATTGCAAAAGTATGAGGGACATTATTAATTATTCATTTCTTTGAAGGTTTGTACATTAATTAAATAATGTTATTAATTATTATTTCTAGTGTAGTAATTTAATTAAGATAGGTAATATATTTAATATAAATAATCAATTAAGGCTAATATACAGGAGTGCTGAAAAGTCTGTAGACGGTTTAATGCTTCGTATATAAGAAAATTTGAAGGTAGATGTGATTGAAAACCTACTCTATGTAAAAATACTATTTTATTAAGATTTCATTAAGTATTTTTACCTTCAAATTTTTCTTATATACGAAATATTAAACCATCTCCAGACTTTTCAGCAAACCTGTATACGGTATATATGTGGACTAAAATTATTGTACATCGTACATGAATTATATGGTCTCATTTGGGGGTTATTAAACACAGATTTCCTAATGATATTTAAACATTTTTCTTTCTCTCGTATTATTGATTATCCCCACTACAATAATATGTAATTGCTCTGTTCTGTGCTCCACGTACAGCTTATAGATTTTAAAAACTATAATTCCTGGAATGGAATTTGGCAAGGAAGAATTAAACCTATTTGGCAAGGAAGAAATTCTTTAACTCAAAAGAATACATTTTTATTTTCATGCTTTACTAAACATTAACAATTATTAATTATTGTTCCCTTTTAAAGATATTTTAATTTCATTTTAATGAATATAAATTGTAAACAAACACATATCTATATAATTTAAAGCCGTAAGGAAAAAACATTTGGACAGTTCGTCTGAGACTTCTACTGGGCCGATTTACATGTGGGTTTTACCAAAACAAAGGTTTTTGGTCCTATATTAGCAGGTTTTATTTGTATTTTGAAAGTATTTACATTAAATAGGTCAAAAATGAAAAATATACTTTTATTATGGAGATTTATCATGGGAGAAAAAGTCAACTTTTTCAATCCTCTGGACAGTTCGTCTGATACTTCCACTGGACCGATTTAAATTCAGTTTATACCAAATACAAGCAAAACGTTTCTATATTAACAGGTTTTATTTAATTTTACATCAACTTAATTTTCTTAAATTAAAAAAATCAACATTTCCAAACCTTTGTAATGATTTTATGTTACAGTTTCAATAAGCTGATTGTAAAGAAACAAGGTATTTTGTCTACCAACAGAAGAAGAGCAAACGCTCATATAATATAACAGCTGATTTCACCAATCATCTGTACAAAACCTACCGTTGTTTGTATTTTGGGGTTATGTTAACAATTACAATTCATCAATAATGTAATTCTTCTGAAGTTGATTTTTTTTAAATATGAATTATAAAATTAAGGTAGGCTATAATACGTTATAAGATTTGCTTTGAAGTTATAAAGTGAATATAAATACAACCTTTTATCAATAATGAATTTATTCATTTATACAAATTTATGGAAGATACCAATTCATTTAATTTCAGAAACGTAAGGTACATCTTCGTCTAACATATAAATATATTCGAGTATTAATTTCTTTATTATAATATTAATAACTTCTAAATAATTTGATAATCAATATGACATAAAAACCAATTAAAAGATAACATCTTGATATATAATTAAGGCCTACATAAATACAACATTTTACAAATAGGCCTACAGTTTTAAATTGCAATATTTTTCATGACAGTTGGCAACTGTATTATTTATGCAAGGTAATGGGTTTTCTCCTTTCTTTCCTATCTGTATTGATATCCCAAAAAAATTGATTATGTGTATAAAATATTAGTTAAATTTACTGATTTTTTTCTTCTTTGACTTTGCTACAAGAAAGATAATTGGAAGGAAATAGCATTTAAAAAAATACATTTTATACATGTTTCGCACCATCTGCCTAGCGCTCCACTCACCACGAATGAGTATCGACGGGCAACAACTATCTATATATTTTAAGGTAGGCCTAGACTGAACCAAAATAAATAATTAATGTTTATTGTTGATTCAACAGTAATCAGCTGAAGTCTCTAATATTTTCATTAACAGTTTATTTCAAATTTTAAATCAATTATTAGTATTTCTAATTTTTAGGTTAGGTTTTTATTAAAGTGTAGACCTGAGCTTTGCTGACTACACAACGGGTTGCAACGGCGCACACCGGGTTCCAACAGGGAGTTGGGGGGGGACGGTTGGCGTGCGGAGCACGCACTGGTCTCCCCTAGTTACTTTTTGTAATTGTATAAACCCCTACAAAGAATATCGACGATAAACACCGATAAATACTTCAACAACCATGAACCTAAGTAATACACTTTGAGGTTATATTTACAACTTCTAAGTTATGGTATGTGTTGATATTATAAGAGATAGTAACACACATTATATCTGCTGATTAGCGTCAAAAATATAACACAAAACTTGCCAAGATGATTTTAAAATGTTATATTTCCAACTTTTGAGCGGGATCACGTTTAATTATTTGATTTACATTTTATAAAGTGTTGGGTCGTATAAATCAAGTATTTGGCACACCATTTATTAATTGCATGACAAACAATAATTTGAAAAGACGATTAAAAATAAATACGTAAATACTACGACATTGAAATCGGGTTTCGCTTTAATTATTAATATTAGAGATCCTAAATTTAATTTGATAAATTGATGGAAGTTTAAACAAGATCAGGAATATAAGGTTTCTAAAATGATATAAAATGTAGGCCAATCACTTGATGAACTTTACGGCCAATCACAGTTGATTTATGTTTATCCTTGTCTCATTTTACACCATTAAATCAAATCCAATGAATCTTATGCCACAGCACTTTGTATTTAATACAGAGAACTGAGATAAATACATGAAAATACTTACCTAAAACACTTTAACATATATGGACAAAGTGTTAAGAAAAATTTAATGAATACATGATTTCAAACCAATGGCTATCGACATATTATTCTACATTAAACAAAGTAAACGGCCGATATTTTAAACACGTATAAAAATCAAAATTTAAACATGTTTTTTTTTTTTGGTTTTTTAGAAATTCTATCACGAAGTGGTGATGAATCTTAAAAAAATTTCTGAGAAAACTATGTTATCTTAGCTGTTAATAGTGATGCAACTTTAACGTATCCTATGTTGTGGTGATATTTTCTTCCAGTATGCATCGGTTGCCCGGATGTGAGGAACATAAACTTTGCATTTACATAATTATGGTTACAGTTTAAGCACGACTTTTTAAATGCATGTTCTACAGGCAATATGAAGAGTGTTTTTCATACTTTTAAGATTATAAAATTATGCAGCAGTGGAATAAAAATAATAAGTTTCTTGTCAAATTAATTAAGTAAAGAGGTTTTTTATAGGAATAAAACAATGTAAAAAATTATGACCTTTTATAATTTGAAATTAACTTATACCTTCGTTAGAATTTTCGTTAAGCCCAGATTGTTAAAATCGTCCAGTAATAGTCACAATTCGAAATAGAAAAAGTTTGATATGCATTTATATAAATGTTAATACTGAGAAAGCGATCTACTATCTCATCGGATTCAGTAATTTCAAGCGTTATATTTAATTAACTTTTTCAATGAATACATTTTAGAAGCTTAATTTAATAAATGTATAATTTACAAATAAAAATAACCGTACTAAAAACGTAAGTTAAACAGTAACATAAATATTGTTTGTTTAATTTCTTATTTGTTAATTTGTCTTTAAAACATTCTTCCGCTATTTGTATGTTTTTTTCCATAATATATTATATATTTTTTATTGTAAATTTAACTGCTCCCAGTACCCCTTTTTCTTACTCTTTTTTTCTTCTTTTTGTTATGAATAAATTATCTTCTGCTTGCAGCCTCAAAACGGGCTTGCTTGCCCTAGAGGTTGCAAAATATTTGATTCCCCATATGGAAACTATTCTGTTATTTTTTTATATAAGTCAAGTTTTTATGTTATATTACAGGTAGTTATTTTATTTTATGTTATGTTTAAGTTACCTTTTTATTTTATTATTTTGTATGTGTTTGTATTATATTAGGGAATAATATAAATATCTAAATAAAATAAATAAAAAATATATACGTATATAGGCCTATGTACACACATACACACACACACATATATATATATATGTACCGAGTGACTGACATAGCTATGCTTGCGTTTAGTCACATTTTACTTAATTTAGTAAAACAATAATTTAAAGAAAATCTCGTGAAATCTATTTCCAAAATAAATTTTGTTTGCAATGTTTTACATAATACGATATTTAAAAGCATAAACATTTTTATTTACAAATTAATATTATTTATATAGATATGTTTTTTATAAATGTATTAAATTTTAATAAATTTTGTAGGATAAAAATTTTAACAATCAATAATTTATGTAGATTCAATTTTGTATTAATAAATGGAAATCTTTAAAAATCATCATTTAAACGTCCCCAATATCTGGTAAGTAATTAGCGAATTCAATGTTAATGCAAAACATTAAATTGGTGCCACAAACAGCTCTTTTTAATTGACAAATCTAGAAGTTCGCTTCGGTTGGCCCTTATAAAAAATTCTTGTATACCAAAGCTCAAGGAAATTTTAGAGCCGTTTACAAGAAAATATTTACAAATATAAAATTTCCGAAAACTCGCAGATAACAAATTTTCCAAAAATGTCCACTAATTCCCGACGGACTCTTTGAGTAAAGAAACGTTTGCATGCCAAATTTCGAGGAAATCATTAGAGCTGTTTTCGAGAAAATATTTTAAAAAAATACAATTTAAGTCAGTTAAGAATATAAGATATTGGTCTAAGATCTATGTATACATATGTATTATTTCATTAAGGATAGAGATCTGACGAAAATTTTGATATTTAAAATATCGTTCAATTGTGGTTATCAAAAAGCTTTTATGACAAGCTTGTTATTATTCTTAAAATCTGTATTTCGATAGTACTGCATTCTGCCATTTCAGTGTCCATAAATAAAGATTTACCTAATAAAACAGGTGAGAGGGTATAAAAACATTTAATGTTATTAAATAATAGGCTGATATTCAAGACTTGGAAACTATATAACAGTAGTTGGCAATATAAGTGCAACAGTCTTGAATCATAACAAAGTGGCCTTGTAAATCTCTGTAATGGAATAATTTAAAATTAAGGGAATAAAGGTTTAAATTGTGGGTTAAAAGGGTAAGGTCATTACTCCCTTTGCCGAGATAGGAGGCAAGCGACCTTACACATGTCAAGACGAAACCACTACAACACTCGGCCATAAAGGAACCATTGTCCCGTTTTAAGGGTCTTCTATACCTTGCGTATAACACTGTGAACACGCACTTCGTATTACCGTGTTTCGGACGCCGTTTTTCAACTTAAAAAGTTGTGAATCCTCTTAAATTGTTCAGAAAGGCAATGTGCTTTTGTCTTATACCTCATAATTCAAAAAAACCGACGGCAAATACTTTTAATCAACGGTTTAATTAAGTAAAAATTGATCATTTTTAATGAATTTTTTTGGTAGTTTTAAACAATAATTTCCGTATTTTAAGGTAACACGTAAAAAATTTGAAGTCTTTTTTATAACTTAAAGTCATTTCCCAGAAAATTAATGTATAAATAGAATCCGAAACACGGTAATACGAATGCATGTTTCAACGATTTTGCTACGTGAGATTTTATCCTTCTGTTGCTCTACTACCAAAGCTACAAAAGTCGCCTCTAGACAGAGCCGCTGTCACTTACGCACGCACAGCTTAGTCATCGTCTTCCGCCTCGACACTTCCTCAAATAAATGCATCGCAGTTCCCAAGCCAATGTGTTCGATATAAATTTATGTTACGTTGATCCTGTTGGTGTCTTAGTCCAGTCAATGAGTGCTCAAAAGAGGGGTGTAGAGTGCATGGAATATGCGATAATTTTTTACTTTAGGACTTTGTTAGGAGTAGTTAGGAGGTAAACATACTAAAAGTCCCCACCCCTGGGAGGTGAGCATAAGGCGGGAGGGGGGTGGAAAGGTTCCATTTTTAGGTTTTTCGCTTATCTCTCGGAAACGGTGCACTGCAGAAAAAAATGTTTCAAATAAAAATGAAAGTTAATTACATTTCCTATAAAATAGTTTCTGTACGTATTTGTCGAATTCTCAACGGCTTTCGAGATATAAGTTATTGAAAATCGAAAATTTTCGAAAAAATCGTGTTTACCTCACTCTTTTTGTTAAACATTTGCTTATAATGCCTCCCACGACCGTTTCTCAGAAAAAAATTCAAAAACAAAGTTGTAGAACATTAAATTTTCTTGAATTTTATATACACTTTTGCCATTTTATCTTCAACCAATCAAAAGTTATAGAATTTTTAAGATGTAGGCTACGCTTAATTTCGATGTTTCTCTAGAAATTAGTGTATATTGAGAGCCTGTTGCGTTTTAACTGCTGTAACTTGCTATCATGATGAAGAACAATACTTTAACAATGGAAATAAGGTAATTGCAATTGAAACACAACATTTTTTATGAACTACTAGGGGAATCCCCTGCGTGCTCCGCACGCCAACCTGTTGGGACATTCTATGCACATAACAATGTTATGTATTTTTTTATAATAAAAGTGTAGGATTAATAATAACCCCAAAGCTAAGATGGGAAATAATGTTAAATGTTCAAATTAAATTATTTCGTATATTTTATAACAGCAGTTATAATAAAGGTTTTAAAAGAACCAGCAAGGCTCTGGTCTACAATTTAATAAAAACCTAACATAAAAGTTAGAAATACGAAAAATAGTTGCTTCAAAGTTTGAAATCAGGTGTTAATCGAAATATTAGACCAAACAGCTGTTTTGCCTCTTATTTTATTCAATTGGTTGCTATGATTATTCATTAGTCTAGGCCTAACGTAAGAATTTTTTCCAACTAAATTTACTAAGTTTCTCTAGAAATTAGTATGTTGAGAGCCTGTTGCGTTTTAACTGTTGTAACTTGCTATCATGATGAAGAACAATACTTTAACAATGGAAATAAGGTAAGTGTAATTGAAACACAACACTTTTTATAATTATAGCTTTTATTATATTATACGAATCATACAATGAAAGTATTTACATGGACTGATAGAGGCTGTGTACCACGATAAATGTCGGTTGGACTTTGTGAGACCGTTAGGCCTATATCAGAAATCCTCAACATCCACGTGTGAAGTTTAGACACGTTCTATATAATATATTCCAAACAAAACCATTTTTAAGATATTTAAAAAATTTCTAGGACTAGGAGGATTGTTTATGCTATAGGCCCTAATAGTGAAATAATTGGTTTTGTGAAAAAATAGATGAAATAGAAAATTACTTTAAAATAACAAAAATATAATAAAAATATTGTGATATTTATAAAATAGTAAATATTATGCTAGTTTAACTAGTTTGTTTTACGGTCTTTTTTAAATAGGCTACCATTGGTATCTTGTAGACTATAAATCTGACAGCAAACTTTAAATGGGAGAACTTTTCTTATTTTTTAGAAATTTAAAAATATTTAGTTAAAATATTTGTAAATGGCTGCCATTTTCCAATAGAGTGGTAAAATTTCAAAATTGTACAAGTTATTTTAAGACGTTTTTATTCTTGGAGTTTTCTAATATAAAAACATCGTACTTTGTAATGAGAACTTGTAGCCTAATAAACTGAAGGCTTTACATTTACAAATATTTTAACTACCTACATATTTTTAATTTCTCAAAAAACAAGGAAAGGTTCCCTATTTAAAGTTTGTTGTCAGATTTATAGTTTACAAGATTCTAATGGTGGCCCATTTAAAAAAGACACAATATATATATTCGTATTATTATTGTATACTGATGTAGAATGTACAGCTATGAGATATGGTAAAGACAATGAAATAAACGCAATATCCCAATTAGAGGACAGCTTCAACGTAACAGTAAACCGATGTGGATTATTTATTGACACAGACATTCCTTACCTGGGTGCATCTCCAGATGGCCTAGTAGGTACAGATTGTATAGTTGAGGTAAAATGTCCAGAATCGTGTAAGAATTTAACACCAGATGAGGCAATAAGATCAGGAAAATTTACTTTTTTAAACTCAGGTAAACTGAGTGAATGTGTAAATAAAAATCACAACTTCTATTTCCAAATACAAGGCCAACTGCATATAACTCAACGAGCAAAATGTTACTTTGTATTATGGACTCCACTTGGCTTTCGAGTTGAAATAATTCTACGGGATGATGAGTTTTAGTCTAATCAAATGGTAGACAAATTACAAAGATTTTACATTAATTGTTTATTGCCATAACTCGTAGATCCACGGCACACCCGTTCCATGGAAATTAGAAACCCAGAGTATATTGCTAAAGCAATACAGGTTCAAAAGTCCAAGAAAATCAAATAAATTAAATAGTCAGTTCAGTTCATGATAAATAAATTATTTTTATATTGTTTGCCTTCAATTATTGTACAATTATCTGTTTGAAACTTTTATTTGTTAATGATAGAAGTTTAATTGTATTATTATTATTATTAATTAATTTGACATTTGCCATCATTAGTACGACGTTTCGGGAATACTAATTAACTCAAGTTATCAAGTGACTAAAAACTGTATAGGTTAGTGGTATATTTTAGTTTTACATTGTATTTCTTTAACATAGGCCTAGTTCTCGAAGTTTATGTCCTTGTAGTAAAGTTTTAGTCACTTGATAACGGAAGTTGGTTTGCATTCCCGAAACGTTGTGTTATTATTTTACACATAAATGATAGCATATGGAAAACCAAATAGCTTGCATTGTTATTTAACTTAATCTTTGGCTGATAACCTGCTCTGTGCAAGGGCTAGAATTTTAGAGAATAACACTAAACATGTTGAATGTACATTATATTTGTAATAACTCCAATCACGTTGTATGTATATATTTTGTCGTAATACTAAACATGTTCCTTGTATATATTTTTAATAATAATAAATATGTTGTATGTATATACAGTATTTTTAATAACACAAAATATTTTGTATGTGTAGGCTATATTTTTAATAATACAAAATATATTGTATGTATATATTTGTAATAGTACCGGTACCAAATATGTTGTATGTATATATTATAATAATAATAAATATGTTGTATGTATATTTTTTAAATAAAAATAAATATGTTGTATGTATATACAGTATTTTAACAACACAAAATATTTTGTATGTGTATATTTTTTAATGTTTAAGCTTATGGAAAAACTTCTTATGTGTATATTTTCTAAAAGCAGTAATACTAATATTTTATATCTAGATATTGTTATTTTTGTATTTCAGATTTTTTCATAGAAATTAATTACATAATACTGTTTAAAATTGTATGGCGTAGCATTTATTTTGTACAATGCAGTAACCATTATTAAATTCAGAAGCTTTAAATTTATCTGAAAATATAATTACTTATATTAGTTGTACTCTCAGTAAGATAACATTTATTTATTATTTTAGAAAATCAAAATCAAGAGTGTTTACTATTCTTCGAATTGCGTTGAATAGCCTATAAATAATTGTAATTTGTATATTTTATTGCCATGTATAAAGGTATTACTTATGACATTGAGTGTATACCTAAATTTTGAAACTCAAGTATGGTTTATATTATAATTTGTAGAAAACAATCCACTATATTTTTAATAATTTAACTTTTGTAGCCCGTTTAATTTCCAATCGAATTGTATAATGGTCAAAATAAAATTATCAAACAAACGATAACGGTATAACAGAGTCCATTAAATGAACCGTCATTATTTTCACTGTGGGCTATGTCAAATACGTAAAATTGCAGGTGTTATTTCAACACATTAAAAAAAACTGTTCCATTTAATGCAGGTTAATACAAATTAATTATAAATGCCATGACGAGACAGAGTGTCTTTTATTAGTAAGTAAACATTTGTTCCGCACCATAGTTTTATTTATTTACAATGCCTTATCTTTGTATTGGATGGTGCTTAGAGTTGAGGAAGGTAAGTGGGCGATGGCAGGCTGTGAGGCCTATGTTTTTAGTTCTGGATTTTTCCCCCCCGGTTCTCCCCGCGCCACCACAAGGTCACTGACTGTACTCGGACAGATTTTATTAAAATCACACTGTACATTCGAAGTTTTCCCCAAGGTAAAGAAGAGCCTTAAAGGATATACTTCTTACTTTGAAACCTTAGCTTTACAGCAGCGACAATCAGATACTTTGCATCACTGAAAGAGTACAAAAACATTATTAGGTTTTTTTTAAATTGTAATTTAATACTGAAAGGAATACTTACAAATTAGACTGAGAAACTTAATTGTTGAAACGTACCTGAAACGGAAAGAGTATGCATTAATATAATATGTCTACAAAAACATTCATATTTAGTATGTATACATTTTACAAGTATAATTTCTTTAAGAAGTACATTCATTCCTATAAATAAGGTTTTAAAGAAGTAAGAATTTTCCAACGGTATTCATTTGTGAATCTACAGAGGAAACATTTCCTCTGTTGTTTATGAATATGTTGTTGTTGTTATGTACAGCTTTGACAGAAATTATTATTTAACTACAAATATAAAAATAACGTTGCAACAATTCAGACGACTCGAAACACTCCTCTACCACAACATCGCCTGTTCCCAGACAAACTTCATTATTGTTTGCGGTTGCATGAATACGACATAAATCTAAAACCTAGAACAACGCTAAACTAATCAAACTACCAATGGGACAAATCCTTTACTACTTGCTTATAAAATAAAAGCATGGACACTGAAGGCAGCTTCCAGTAAGTCCGGTCACAGTAAGTTGTTATGGCATGTTGAATAAGTATGACGAAGTAGGCACACGATGCATACATTTAGAACAAACATTATTTATGTACATTTAGTTTAAGTGTTATTACAGTTATTTTCTTTTTACATAAGTATTTGTCATAACTTTTACATTATAATATAATTAAATTTACTCACGTATACTGCTCCAATTATTTGTCCACTACGGCCGTTGCGTCTTTGTATTGAGCCATGGTCACGTGTGCCTTTTCGGTGACATTATACTTCGTCACAATTTTAAACAGCACTTTTGCGAATTTTGACATACATTTAAATAGTTGAAAAACTCTGACACTTTTTCAAACACTTATTACGGTTAAACACATTTTTCTTATTTGTTAGGCAACAAACTTTTAGAAGACTAGTCTTTGTCATTTCTCGGGCCTGTGTACCGGCTGCGATTGATAGTGTACTGACCAGACTTTATCTTAGCTATCTAGTACTTGACAGAAGATCAAATTCTGCTTGTCATGTAATATGTCTGTCGGTGTATCCTTTCCGTGTGTGTAATTTTCGTATTGTTCCTGTACATCCATATATTTTCCCTTATGACAGAATTACAATATTTCCATATTTGTCTATATGGCCTTGTATGTGTGGTTTTAGTCTATTAAGTGTTCATAGAAACTTAATTTGATTGTTGTATTCTGTTTTTTTTTTTTTTAACTAAGAATATGTTTTTTAAACCTTTGTTGAAAAGATCTTCCCGTTTGGCCATTATACAATTAATTACAATCACTACAATTTAGGTTGTAAATCCCACTTTTTGTGTAACTCCCTATTGAATTTTGGTTTTGGTTTCAGTAGGCTGGTTTTGGTTTTGCCTAGACTGTTATCTGCCCTGTAAGCTATTTTATTCCATGATCACTCAATGTGTTTCGGGTTATTTTATCAATATATCGATTAAATGATACTACTAAGTATTTGTTTGTATTATCATGTTTGTTGTTATTTATGGATATTTCATTCTCTCTTGCTTTCGAATTATTTTGTCAATTAGTTCAACCTCATAACCATTGTTTATGGCTATGTGTTTCAAAATCTGTATTTAATCATGTTTGGCTTTCATACTCATTGGAATGTTCAACATTCTGCTAACATAACACTGAAATTCGGCCATTTTTTGTTATATTGGATGTTACGAGGTGTTTTGTATTACATAGTCTGTCTGTGTTGGTTTTCTATAGATTTTTAAACTGAGTTCGGTTGAACTTTTTGTAATCGTCAAGTCAAGAAAATTTATTGCATTAATATTCTCCACTTTACCTGTGCATTTTAGTTTTGGGTGTATGCTGTTTGGGCAGTTATTGAAAATGTCTACCTGTCTTTCACTTCCTAAATAAAGGCAAATAATGTCATCCACGTACCAATAGTAATTAATTATTTTCTTGTAGTGTGGGTTACAGTTATTCATGATATGCTCGTTTTCCATATAATTAAAGAATATGTCTGTTACCACACTAGATAACGAAGAACCCATTGCAAGTACGTCATTTTGTTTGAAAAACTCATTATTGAACGTAAAGTAGTTCCAAGCATACGTGTAGTAGATTTATCAATTCAAAGTGTTCCCTTGATTACGTAAGGATTTCTCGAGTATATCTAGTGTCTCTTTTATTGGTACGTTAATATACAAATTTAAAGTCTGGCTCCTCGTTTTGTTTTAATTTCTCTTACTTTTACGTCAAGTCTCTTGAATTTTTAAGATTATATCTTATATTGAAATTTAACAAACCTTGTAATGTTCCGTCCAAATATTTCTGTAATTTATATACGTAGATGCGTTTCTAAAATCGACTAAGGGTATTATTGGTTGGTCCTTTTTGTGGGTTTTTGGTAGTGGGTATTTAAGCTTTGGTGCTGGTGACTTTATCATTTTTAGGTTCTTTTTATTTTGTTCACTTATTATACATGACTACTAGCTGTAATAGTTTTATTATTTTCAACATTAATGTTCGGTGTGGGGTCGTTGGTTAATTTGGTGGTATTGTTATCTTTAAAAAAACTTCATTGCTTTTTTTCTGGTTAGTTCATAATAACAGCAGTGCTACTTTTATCACCATTTGTGACAATTCCATCGTCCAATTGCAGTTTAGAGTTGAATTTGGAGGCAATCACACTATCTGTATTTCTACTTGAAAATTTGTGGTATGAGTTAATATTTTATTTGGTCTATTACTGATAAGACATCTGTTAAGGTTTTGTTTGCCTGGGGGAACTGCCTGGATTACGCTTTCTATGCCAAAATTACGATCCGTCTTACGCCATTTATGTTGTTATGAGAGATTGAGTTTCAGGCCTTTACTGAGTAACTTTGTATCTTGTTTGTGTTATTAATTTTGTACGCGGATGAAATACGTGTTTACATTTGGCCAATTCTACTGTATTAGTTTTCTTTGCAGAATTAGTTTGTCTAATTTTGCTTTGGTTGTCTTATCTTATTATTTATTTTCCGTTCATTCGACAATTTTAATTGACTAAATAGATCCTCGAATTCGTTTATATTTAATTCTTTGGTTAGTTTTAAGTGGATCTGGTACAATAGTTGGTTTATATTATCTTTTTTACTGTAAAGAGCCTTGATTTCCCCATTCAACCATGTGTTTCCGCCATAGTCTTAGCTTTCAAAGTTGCATTTGTTTTAGATTTTGTTTGCACGTTTATATAATTAGGTTTTACTTTATTAAGTTTACAACTCTTTTTTGAAGTTTATGTTGTCAATTGTATAATACAGTTTTAAATGATTATTTTTGTACTGGTTAGCGAAATGTACTACACTAGCAAAATTCATTTTATGTAATCTTCACCTTACTGAAGAGTGTTTAATTTATATTATAATTATTACTGTTTTAATTATTTTTGTTTGCACTAAGGCCGTTTAGGCTTTTTATTCAGCCATAGTCACGTGCGTATTTTGAGTAAAATTACACTTCGTCAAAATTTTAAACAACACTGACACTTTTACAAATACGATTAAAAACGCTTTACTTATTGTTAAGCAACACACTTTTAGAAAACTAGTCTTTTCATTTCAAGGGACTTTGTAGCCGGATGTGGTTGATAGTATACTGACCAGACTTGATCTCAGTTAACTAGTACTACTAATCTTGATATAAAATCAATTAGACGATTGGCTGGAAATTCTGCTTGTCATTACTACAATTGTGTTGTCATTTAAATCGTAAACTAGTTCGGTCAACATCGACAGTAAAATTATTTGGCTTTGACGTTACCTGTACTTATAGTACGGTGCAATTAGACCCAAACCTCAACATCCAAAGTAAAAGTTCCCCACCAGCTCCAAATTGTTCTATACAGTTCACATATGGTTTGGTGAAAAGTTACACCATTTCGGGTTTGGGGGGGGGGGAGAGGGTCGCTGCAATAGGGTTGTTGAAGACCAGAAGTTTCGTACGAAGAGCGTTGTTGGCTTGCACTTTCCTATACGGTGTAATTTTCCCCTTCTTGTAGATAGCTAATACAGTCCTGTGAAGGTGTAAATTGCTGAGACTTCACCTTTCATTATCCCCAATGCCTCGCTGTATTTCAGAAATAGTGTACACTTTTTCCTGCTGACTGCCTTTCTTTGGTACCACCATTTTCAATTTGTTCTCTGAGGGTGTGTGTACAGTCAAAAAGACTAGTAAGTCAGTGTCATCGCCAATTACACAAGCTTCGACTCCTTTCTTACCTTCAGCAATCGCTGTTAAAACTATTAATAAGTCAGCGTCACTCGATGCTTGATGAACTCTGCAACCACCTCTTTGCAAGTGCACTGTAAGGAGAGAAATAATTCGACCACGCAACTGGACCGCTGACGTGAGTTGAGCGAATTTCCAAAATTAAGTTTAAATGCGTATGTTTTAGGGTTTCAACCAACAATTTGGGAAATAGGTCTACTCATGAAGGCGTTGATCAGCTGTCTGTGTGTACGCAATATATTAGTAGAATTTCTTTGCGCGCTTCGAACCGGGTACTTTTATGGTATTTTACGTTTTGGTCGATTTTGGGCAAACCAAGCGAGCTAAGGTCGTCTAAAGAAATAAAATGTGCAGAATAACATCATACATTTATATTTTTAGAAAAAAACTCTAAAAATAAATCATCCTCGTAGTAAAATCTCAAAAAACGTACTTCCGGTTGTTGGATTTTTTTGGCTAACGAACTCGTCCGAGCCATATAGACAAACAACACGTATACCAAATTTGGACCAAATCGGACTTAAAATGCGGCCGCTAGAGTGCGAACACATATATATATATATATATGAATTTTAATGACACCCCAAAACGTGTTCTGGGGACCATGATCGGTGCTCATTTGCTACTCCCGACCTTGGGTCTCACCATAAGGGCCACTGCAATAGCTCATTTTTCCTATGGAAATTCGCTAATAAGGCCCATTTTGTTCTTAGCGTTAGCTAGAAATTCACTTTGATTGATATTTACATGGATTCAGTCTTCTAATTTCACTTCAATGTTAGTGGTAGAACGTGATCTGAATAAGTGTTCTTCATATTTTTTGTCTCCTTGCTCGTATCCATAAAAAACAACATTTGCTGGCCCATAATGAGTAATTATGTAATCTGTTTATTGCTCGCAAATCTGTCTGAAGGTAGCTGAGCGTCGCCAGATAACACGATGAAGGAGGTGGCTTAAATCAATGATGTAGGACACTTTCTCTGAATCTGGGGTGATTGACGGTTCAATTGAATCTGGAACGAAAACAGTCACCATTGAAGATTTGCTTCCCTTCCTCATCAAGCCAGATTCGTCGAAGATAATTAACTAATAAGCACATAATTAAAATTGAAATATTTCTTCAAGTCTCTCATCACTCCTTACTGGGCATACCATCCGTTGTAAGAGAGTGTTAGGGTTCACACATACAGTGTTGTTGTTAATTGTCATAGACTTGGTTGTTATAGAGGCTAGAGACTAAACAGCTAACTTTCTTTTCAAGTGTATCTCATTGAATGTTTTGTTCTCAATATCTTTCAAGGCTAGTGTTTAAACTTCAAACGCTTCATCACAGTTGACGTTTTAATCTGCTACTACAACCCCTGTTGATAAGGAAGAGAGTTCAGGTGTTTTAGAAAACGGATTGCGTTCCTCAAGCCAAGAAATAAAAGTTTGCAAGTCCTTGAAATTTATTTTCTGTCTTACCACTCGCAGCTCCACGTGGTACTCTGAAGCTCCACGTGCGCACAAATTCTTCCATTGCTTCACACAGAACAAGCTGACTTGGAGTTGACGAACAATAAAAAGCAGAACTTCAATAGAAATAACACTCACAAACGCAGTCAACGGGTCTCCCAATACGACTGATGGAAAGAGAGTAAATGAGAGAGTGTGTGAGAGGGCAGCAGGTGCAGGGTAGTCGACCGGCCCCTTGATGTTTGGGAATTTTCTGTTTACTTTGAAACGAGTTGTGACTGGTGCTGGTGGTAGAGAAAGAACTAAAAATAGGCTTTGTACTGTCGGCCGCGATTATACTAAACCGGTTCTTGTTCCCAGTATTTTTACGCTTCTGTGGTACCTCTTAATCTCTTTTGGACTACAATACGATTGTACAATATTACTTTTTAATAAAATTGTGTAGTTATTTCTGTTTACATAGTATTTATAACCTCCGTAACTCTGGAACCGTTTACTTTAGCAAGATGATGCACGGGACCTTCTTGTTCGCAATTTAATTTAGATTATTTTTGTATATGGCACTTTTTGCGCTAAACCGAATAGTTTTCGAAATATTTAAAACTGATAAAAACTACTAATTTACCCCAACTATTACCCCCTCCCCTCCCAAACCCGACGTTCAAAATGATGTAACTTTTTACCAAACAATATGTCGGCTGTATAGACCAATTTGGAGTTGGAGGGAAACTTTTACTTTGGATGTTGAGGTTAGGCCATTTTTTTGGCTAATTGCACTGTACTATTATGGGCCAAACTTGATACTCTTGTATACTTATAAATATTAAGTTGGTAGGTAACTCGTGTAACTATTATTTAACTTTTAAACGAAAAACGCCTTTACACATGGATACAAAAAAGTATTCAAAAAATAATGAGGCAATGAAACAATTTGATTTTGTCTTATTTAATATCTAACCAAATAGATGAAATCATTATAAGAACGACAGTGACTGAACAAGATGTTTTCTTACAAATTTAGCTACATACAACTAACAAATTATTCAATGGAACATGTCTCACTAACAATATTAGCTTACAAATCATATGTATTTGTTTTATCTGGATTCGAATTAAACTATAAATGAAATTAGATTTGAATACAACTTTACCGTTAAATTTTCATCCCTAGATATTGAAAGGGTTGGGCGGAATTATGGTCGCATTTGTTTCTCCCTAAACGATACATTTAATTTACCAAAGTTTTTAAAGAGGGTTAATCAACGCAAACATAAAACTTGTTTTATTTTAATATTGGTCATTAAAAGTTCATCTTTAGAAATAATGATATTTGCAGAAAACTTTTTACTTGAAAACGGAGAATTCTGCTCTCTATAAATACGAGCAAAGCTGTGTGAGTGTTTTATTTTTCAAATTAGATTTGAAATATAATGTTTGTTCTTTTGAAAACTTCCACCAAGCATATCTTGAAATTAAATGCTAAAAAAACAAATGGTTTATAAACATAAAATTTATAATTTAAATAAAACTACTAACTCTTACTAGGCCTGTAGCTATAATACAGCATGGTGAGGATGAGGTAAATAGTGATAATTTTAACATTACACGTGAGTTCCATAGAATAACGTCCATTACTACCTCTCCAAGGTCACGAAAGAGTTATCAAAGTCTCAAAATACAGGTAATTAAAAAATACAATTTCCGAAATTTGTGTAAAATCTGCATGTACGATTTTGTTTTGTATTCCATTGTTTCTGTTTAAAACAAACTAATTAAATTTTAAACACCCTAAGCCCTTCGTGAAGGGGCCAATGAGCATATTTTTTTGTTGTTTGTTAAAAAAAAATCTAAACTTTTTGGTACCCTTTCACCCTTCCTGAAGGGAAAGAAATGGGTAGACTGTTTCTACAATGTTGATGATAAAAAGAACCAATGGGCAGAATATCTTTTCTGGATGTAATCATTCTAAAAAAAGCCCTATAATAATAATCATATTTCCCATACTATAAGCCTACCAACAGATTGAGTGCCACGTTCAGAGATTCTAAACCTGATTCTAAGCGCGTTACACTTCTACCCAATCAAAAATAAATAAATAATAGCAAAGTTAAAGATAGTGACAGCAAATGTACCACACAATGTTGTAGTATGTATTTACTGTGTTGGTATACTGTAGAACAAACCAATTATTACACATAACGTAACTATTATCCTTCATCCGATTGTATTGAAAGTTACACCATTCGATAGCGAATAAAAAGGGCTACAAAAAAGGTGTTTTTTGTTCAAATGTACGGTTTTTTAGTAATTTAGGTTTGAAATGTATAAACGGCCGCCATTTTGAAATGGCTTTAGTTACAGCAAAGAAGTTTTAAACAGTTATTCTAATTAATAATGTACACATTTATACCTAGTTTCAAGTTTCTGACTTAAATAGATCTTGAGTTATAAAACCAGTTGTATAAAATACATACAGTCCGGCCAACAGAAATCTAGGAATTTTAGACAAATGTTTATAGGTGTTTTTTGTTTGTCTTGACCCAAGGAACATATATCTAAAAATTTTTTAAAGATATACACTAACACCCTGTATATACTGTTTCACTTTAACCCGACTGGGCTAAACTATGGAAGTTTAAGCCCATCAAAGAACTTGATCCTGTCAAAGTGAACCTGATCCTATGTAACCTAAGTTTAATAAGAAGGAAAATTTGTTTTAATTTTATTAATATTAAAGAACTCTATTATCTTTACATAGAGTTGGCTAGACTATCACTTTGGAAAAGTAGCGTTTCATAGAAGGTGTTTTGATGTGTACAATTGTCGCTACACCATTAACATGGAATTGTAGGTTGGATATAATGTTTTAAAGCTCTACAATAT
>JAGFPH010000431.1:163366-173776 GCA_018207615.1 Philaenus spumarius | reverse complement strand
GCCAGTTCTAACTTAATAAACTGAAGTGTGCATCTGAATATCACATATTACTGATAAGAGATTCAACTTTAGACAGTTATTTTTTTTAATAGACGATTGGTAAATTTGTCATCCATAAATAATATTTATTATTTCTAAAAATGTTTAGCAGAATATTCTGTTGATATTATCATGTAAATCTCACTTGAATTTGAAATTCACGATATTGACTCAGTTTGAAGTTAACAAAGCGACAGCCAGTGAATTTTTGGTAACTGATCAAAATGTAACTAAAATACCAACACAAGTCCTGCATTAATTTTTAAAGTATAACACGCCAGCACTAAATAATTTCTTATGGTTTATAATCGTCATAATACTAAACTGCCGACAACAAATGTATCCAGGGCAGTAATTTATAAAATCCAGACGTTTACTCTAAGTTACATTGACAAATTTAAAGTTTGGAAAATTTGTATATTCAATGGAAATTATTGCAAGCTAGATGTAAAAATAGATGACAAAAGTACATCACTCATAGTGATTTTTTAATATGTATTTATGGTTTGCAATAGTCAAATTCGTTTCTGTTTGATTTTGATGTATGATTAAATAATTAAGATGGCAATGTAGAACAAATGTGTTGGTGGTGATTGTTACATAGTATCTTTAATCGTTTTGAAGTATTTGCATTTTAATTATAGTTTCAACTAAGAATTATGATGTATTTATTTGAATGTGTCTATTTATCTAACGGTATTTAAATTTCCTCACATTAAGTCCATTATCGATCCCAGTATTTAGGACAAATACTTACAGGCCAGGATGTGACAAAGTGCTTTAACAGTATTCCAAGAAGAGTTTCTTCAAGCCCGCCGGTGTATATTGAAAACCTCCAGCCTGACACTATATAAGGGTTGTAGGTTTTCTACTCATGTATTATTCATATATTCAGCTTGCATAGGTCTGAAAACTACCCCTCCGCTTGATATTATTGTAGGGTTGAACTCGTGCATCACATATCCTACATAGAGTTCCGTACAATCATACTCATTTCAAAAAGTATAAAACAAGTATGCGATTGGTGTAAAATATTACAACTATGTTGTACAATTATAGTGAATATTGATTGAAAATTACAGTGAAAAAAACAAATTAATGGACCCAGCTGCCTACATACCTATCTCTGTTTTGAATAGTCAGTGTACTTATTGGCTTTTCGACGTAAAAGAAAAACCCCCACAAAATCTCTTTTGTTTCCTAATATAAGTTCTCTAGACAGAATATTAATGTTTAAGTTCATAGTTAAGTAAGCCACCTCGAAGATTGCCATTTCCCCTAAGATTATTTTGCAGGGAATTCAATTGTATCACCATTGGCAATATAGCTTTTTTATAATTATCTAAAACTCTTTAAGATAAAGGCAAATGTTTGTCATTCTGTGTATAACCTATAAATATTTTAGGCATCCAACTGGTCCACAATTTTCTGCTGTAACAGTTTTCTGCCTGTTTCCAACAAAGCTACGTTATTGCAAAAAAAAGTAGGGCCTACTATCTGACAAGGAAGCTAAATACAGTGAAACGTCTGTCTGATTGTATATTTTCTTTTCAATCATTGAAAACTGGGAAACCAATTCACAACGCATTACAACGTTATTTAGCCTATAAATTTAAAGTTCTAAGAAAAAATATATCTGAAAAGGAAACATTATAGTAGCGAAACATTATAGGCCTACTAACACGTCTCGTACAAACATCTTTTAAGATCATATTTAAGATCTAACTATACTTAAATTCGACTAAATACAACAACAAAATATAAGAACAAATTCGTATATCTGCTAGAAGCGATCCATTTATTATTAGTAGGATTTACGTTAAATATAATATACAACCTAAATATAAAAGTGTTGTATTCAGCTTCACTCAGTTTAAATTGAATACGTTATCCTTAAATTGTATTAATAAATCAGATACACAAAACAAATTACGAATTTAATTCGAATGTTGTGTTAGGACAGCTTATACGTGAAATACAGAAACCCGACTATTTGTCATCCACATAAAGGAGATTATTTCGTACAAAAAATACTTACGAAAGCTCTAGACAGTAATAACTGTAAAATGTAATAAACTAATAAAACTTAAAACACCATTTCGTTTTATACTTTAAAGTTTCTACCATAAAATTACGAAACAATAATTATCCAACTCAAACTTTACAGCTAATCAAAAGTTGGTTTATTTAATGATGATAGTTATTCCAATGTTATTGTTTCTATAACAACGTATTACATTGCCTTCGTGTTAATTTAATTCTAGATTTTCGACTTTATCGTCCAGAAAATAATTTAATCATAAACTTATTATTAATTACTTAATATTTTTGTACAGCTTAGTAACAAAATGTTAATTTAAGAATTTATGTTTAGTCAATTGAGTACAATTCTGCAGTGCTGAACTAAATGCAATTGTAATAGTTGCAACGATAATATTTGCAACTGCAGTGGCAGTTAAACCTTCCGATTATTCGTATAGCACAGCTAAAATTTTCAAACTACGGAAAATCTTCAAGAAGAATCATATTATTTCAATGGATACCAAAGGGAAGAAGAAGCTATCAAAGCTGCAAAAATGGAATGTGGCCTTTACCGAGGAATTATAAAATGTCCAGCTGCAAAGCTATTTCCATAGAATATAACAATCATTTGGCTTAAGGCATGGAGAGGAGTTTCACGGAATCTAACCTTTTTTAAATTTAAAAGGTGCCAATAGACCCTCCGAAACATTCCACGACCCATATCCTCATTCCCAGTTCATGCGAAAACAGGACTTATTGTCACTGAGCTTATCTACGTCGGTTTAAATATAAAGTTTGTAAGCAGGGAGAAGAAACCCTAAATACACTTTCTACTTGAATATAAGCGCAAGAAGTAACTCAGTAAGAGGCTAACAAATATTTTTACCTAACAAAGTATACTTCAAAACAACAGATACTGACAAGACTATCAAGCCATAGGACCTGACAACACGGGATGTTTGTATAGTAAATAGACATGAACAAATTTGAAGTTTTTTACTTTACAAAACCAAAAATTTGGCTTCTTACAAGAATTTAATCTTACACAGATCAATCTATTTTTAAAGATAGTGATTGTAGAATAAACTTCAACACAGAATCTCACAACTAATACGTGTATTACTTATAAACGTTTCGTCGACAAGGTGCAACACTGAAGATGACGACATTGTTGTTGAAACCCATTTGAGTAATAAAAGTGATTGTTGTGAGATACTGTGTTCAAGTTTATATTCTCACAAATCAAACTCAATTAGCCCTTTATTTAGTAAGATTCGAGATTTGTCATAAGAATATTATTTTAAGATTATATGTCGGAAACATGTCCAACCAGCATTGTCAGGATCTGATGAGATACTGAAGATTAATATTAGAGATTGGCACAACAATTACTGTCAAATATTTCTTACCTACAGTGGATTTCCCAGATCATCAATGAAGTAAATTCACTTAGATTAATTAGTGAATATAGTTTTATAAAATCTTATTTTAAATTTTCTCAATAATTACTCCTGCCAAATATATAACTTAGCAAGCGACATAGATCTGACCTGACAAAACAAACGGGCAAAAAGCACCGACAGTAGTTTATCATCTCTGGGAATACAACTGTTTGATATTCCATCTACACAAATATTCCTTAGTCTTCGCCAAATTGAAACCACGGACTTCTACCAGCAAAACTTTCAGTTTTAAACTCATTAAACCTAAATATCGTTATCGATGACAGACAAACTACAAATTATGTTTATCGAAATATTCTGATTTGGTCGTGCAAGTAATTAAATGTTCTGCTGAATTAAACATTAGAATAGAATAGAACATATGCTTTATTTAAATATTACCTTATTACAGCAACATTCGCATTTTAACATATTTTTAACAATGGCCATACGGCCGTCTGTTAGGTTGAAATTGTTTAACATATTAAACATAAGCATTGCTAAATGTATACACAAACACACAAATGTATCAAAATAGCCATAAAGTCAAATTAAACATCTATATTAAACACTAGACACACACCCCATTAAAATTAAATGTATACACATTCACACAATTATAAACAAAACAAAAATTCATAAAACTAATATTTTCTGTAGGCCTATTGTTATTTCTAACACCCATTCATACAATTATCTATTAACAAAAAACACATTAAGAAAAATGTAACTCTTACATAAGACGCCATCTGTACCGCCATGCATTTTGAACAAATCTACAAAGAGATGACCAATACCTACCATTCATAAATTAACCAAACTCTGGTTTAGAAAATACCTTTCGATGAAAACATGACTTTCCAAAGTCAGCTAATACCGGACATTCTGCAGTAAAGTGAAAAACACCTTCCTTTACTCCTATATTAGACAACGAACACATATTCCCCCTTGAACCCACGTTGAATTAAACATTATTGTTGGTAAAAAATGTATTTTTTGACTCATTCTTATTTTACATTTGAAAATTATATTAAACAATTATATCAGACATTTAAAATACTAAATAATCATCTAATTCGCTTTGTTAGCAACTGACATTTTCAATTGTCCACAGATTGTATCATTAGCTTAAACGCTAAAGAGCAACAATATTAGCTTTGGGAGTTGTGTTTGTTAACATGCGATGTCCATATCGTTTAACGGTAATATAACAAGTAGTTAATTTTTCTTCCTTTTGTTTACAAAAACAAAACAGCGTTTGAATGGATTCAATTTCAGTGAAATTATTAAAGACCATAGGTTACACAATTTTGGATTATGTTAAAAAGTTAAAAAAAACATTTACATGATTCCCTTGTGAATCATTTCTATCCGAGTAAAAGCTAGCTTCTGAGAAAAGCCTTTGATAATAGCTAGATAATCCTATTTTAATCGTCAGATTTAGAGCAGGAAAAATTTCTACATACTTCCGAACACACATAGACACACACATAGACTTATACATATTTTTAAATAGTGAAAAAATACTGTAGTATCTTGAAACATATAACTATGTTTAAAAAATGTATTTTGATTTGCAGACTTATTACATAACTCCCCGATACGGGGAAGTTATTAAAACAAGAGTACGCCACTGTAATAAATAACATTGTGAGGGTGAAAAAACATCAAAATAGGATTACTTAGTGTAGAAACTAAGCGATTTAAAAGCACAACGTAATCTTGAAACCTTCGTAATATCATTTATAAAGATAAAGATTAATAAAGATGGCGGTGTGATTGAGACTTTCTCTTGTACTTGACAATGTTATTATTCAATTACACAGAACAAATAAATATAAGTTTCTCAAATAAACTTTAACATTGAAAAACATGCGTGTATTGTAAACGTGTAAAATGAGTGAAATAAAGTTTAGTTTTCTTACTGATTATACTCCTCAAATACAGATTATATAAAATCCTCAAGAGGGTGTTAATAGTTTGTTATTTTATTATTGAACGGAAATATTTGAGCTTTTATAAAATATTTAATATTTTGTTAATTTATTTTTCGTGCGAATAAATGAATTAATTAAAGAAACAATACAAGAACGAATTACCAGAACACGAAAAACAGTCAATCAAAATGTAGTCTCTATTGTCAAATTGTCTGCATCAATACAACACGATTATCTAGGCTTGACTAAAACTATTTCACTATAAAACAATACACACAATTTCTATATCAGCAAGAATAGAAATTAATTAATTAATTAATTGTTCTTAATATAATTTAAGTACAAAAAATAACAAATTAAGTCAATATATAGTTTACCGTATATTAAGGCATCAATAATATCAACCAGTAAACGATAAAGACAAAACTACAGAACCAGTCTAACCACGTAATAAAGGTTAGTCGCACTACTTTGTTCGAAAACGATTTTATTTCTCTGCAAAGCTATCACAGAAGCTTGTATCGTTCTAGTTTCAAAGGTAATTTTATTCTTCCTCTATCCTCTTTGTACTACTTTTAACACATTTTACAAACAGAAATAAAACTCTCAAAATGTATCTTATAAACAATTTTTTATTTTCAAAGCTACAATTGGTTTGATAAATGATTTGGTTTTCCTTTTGCATCTGCGAGATTAACTCGTCTAATTATTGTCCATTTACTAATTTAATTGTATTAAATATATCTTAGCAATAAATACGTACATATACAAATTTTCTAAACTTATTGCTAAGGATATTGTATTCCCCAACGATTTTCATTCGTGGCTTTCTTGTTCAATATTGCAAACAAAGTTATTTGTTTTCACACAACTTTATTAACCAGTGATACCTATTAGAATCTAGTCAATCTTTTATTATATACGAGTATTATCATAATCACTTCGTATTAAAATATATTACCACGTTAGCATTTAATTAATGTTGTGGTAAAAAAACTTAGTTAAATGGAATATAAATGTTTGCTACTTGCTCACGAGCCTAACACAAATGTAACATGGAGGCATATACTGCAACCATCGGCAATTAGTGTTAGCCTACTACACTACCTCGGATGATCATGTAACTGTAGATCATGTTTGGCTTAAGTGGAAAAAAGTGTTACAGATTATGTGGAACTGAAACAAAACTTAAAATTATAAACATTTTCGTTTTAAATGATTTATATGATTTTATTGTCCGCTGAATATAATTTGTGGTCGAACTAGGCAACAATTACAGTCTCTTACTAATATAATATGTACAGTACACGAATACTGCTTTAACTTAATTACAAATTATTACTTGCTGCTTTTGCCGGTTTAAATGTACCTAGTTGTAGGCACTCTCAAGCATATAATTGTAGTTCTGATATCACCAGTATCAAATAGACAGCTTTTTAAGCCAAGATTTTTGTAAAAAGGATGTAATGTAGGCCTACTTTACTAATACATATATAATCCCTGAACTATTTTGGCTTTGTTTTGTAAGACTATCAAATTCGGATGATGTAAATCTAAAAATAACAAAGTAGATAAGACAACTGGCAACAAAACAACGTTCTAAAATAGTTTGCAGACAGAAATAATAAATTCGAATGTCTAAGAAAAATCTAAGAAAGTAGGCGGTACCGATTTTGAAAGACGTGTCGGCGTCTTCAAACGATGTGTTAATTTTTCACAAATTTAATTGTACAGCTAAAAATATAAACGATATACATGAATAATTAAGACAGTATGGTGAACTCACTTAAAATAGAATTAAAAAAATTCATATTATTTACGAGGTTTTAAATGTGGTTTTACATCTGCGTCGGCTATGCGTTCTTCGTAATTTAGAGCCTCTTTTATTTATTACAAGATTTGGAAGTAAGTATATTTTCCGGACAAGGTTTTATCTATATTCAATCAAAATTGGTATTAATAATTGTCTGCAAAGCCAGAAATTTCAATAATAAAAACATTCTGCAACATATATTTTATTAAGAGTATTAATAGGTCTAACATTTAAATAAGATGACTAATAGTATGAAAGATACCTTATTTCGTTTTTAATTTTAGAAAATCGTAAATACTTTCAAACTTTTTCTTGAAATTTGCGTTATAAGATTAAAATACTATTCAGAAATAAATGCTATTAAAATCTGTCAGTTTTAAGTTTGAGTGCTGTAAAACTGGAACTGCGAACACATTTACTTCCTACGCTCAAGGTAATATTATTTCCTTGATTAGTAACATTAGTTCTTCATTAGTCATGGTTGAGAAGGTTGTCAAGAACAAAGTAGCACGATTAACTAATATTGTTATATTTTGTCATATATATATTTTCTGTATTTTAAATAAGTATGCACCTCACTATTTTACATAAAATAGATTCTGCAACATATATTCAATACATTATACATAAGAAAAACCACAACTTACGCTTTACCTTTTTGGTATCTAGTTTTTGCAAACACTTTTTATATACAATGTATAATCTAAATAGAGTGTTTGATTAATTAGAACAAAGGCACTTGGATTGGGATAGGGCTTTAGGGGCAGCGATGTCCTGCATCCTAACGAATGTGCCGTCAGTGGCGGAGATAAGAACCCGCGGGCCCTTCCGCAAATTTGTTCATCGGGCCCCCCTCCCCCTATATCTTTAAAACCATTATTACTATTGACGAGAGAACGGGTTAATTTATTCACTAACCGAGGCATATGACAAGACATTTCTTTTATTGCACGACGCCATGGTAAATAGTTTTCGGCCTAAAGGATGACTGATATTTATAAAATAAAATATACAATTTTTGTATACGTTATTCTTACACTCGATCTCCAAGGACGAATCAAAAACCTACTACTGAGACATGAGATAATTATTACAGAATATGTTAAATATTTATTAAAGTAAATTCAATAAGTATAATAATTTATATTTCATACGAAGAAATAAAGGTATTGTTAATAGTACGATTTAAACTGGTCTAAAACACTCTTATTGGTTTTAACTAATTTTCATCATAAAAACGTATAGTAATAAGATTTGTATTGCTCTTAAATGTAGCAGTAATAGTATTAATGAGATTAGATTATTATTTTAACAAATAAATTAGTATTATTAAAAAAAATCCAAGTGATTGAGTTTTCACGGCTGTAAATATGTCACTTATTATAAATTTATATAAGATTATGAACTTACCAAAAATCTGCACTGGTCACTTTCTAGTATATACTTTTCAGATTATCTCGTGTCCTTTGTTTATCCAATGACAATGTTTTAAACTGAGTATTTTGTAGTTTTGTTCATTGTATGGTAATCGATTATAAGTTATTTAGGTAATTGAACAATTATTTACACAATCACTAGATCACTTAATATTAAAAAAAATATGGTTGCATAATTTAAATACTGTCATTAGAGACACTTTATCATAGTTTTACAGCCTGAGTTATTGAAGTTGGCCTAATCTGCGTTTTTTCAAAAGAAGAAACTCTTCCACAATTTTATCTACATTAATTTCTCGCGTTTTCTGTTGTTCAATACTGAGGATCGCCAAATCACTAAGTCTTGATTGACTTATAGTACTTCTCAAATAATTCTTGATAAGCTTTAATTTTGAAAAGCTTCTTCCTGCCGTTGCAATCGTCACTGGTAGGGGAAGGTACAGTTGCACCGTTGAGGCAAGGTTTGGAAAGCTACTTAAGAGCAAATTATTTTCATCAATCAGCAGTTTTGCTATATCTCTGACAGTTTTTTTTGCGGCAATCTCATCTGATAACAATGACCTGAACGACAATATTTCTCCCGTTAGCTGGTCATTGATGTCATCAGGATACTTATTTATGAGGACAATTGCTTTTTCTGTAATATCTTTCCCAGGAAGTTTTGTCAAGTTTTCCGGCCTCAAAAAAGAAAAGTTTTCGACTACCATTTGTAAACTAGAGAACCTTTTGTAAACGATAAAAAATAATACACACATACTTCGTAACATGAGTCACGGGCTAAATAGAAATTACTCAGGCGATTCTTGCCTTAGACCTATAGCAATGAATACTTAACACTTGTAAGAAGCGAAACCGTAGTGCTTTTGAGGGCGACGCTTATGAGTCACCGAGAAAGCCTACTTCACCGAGAAGCCAACAGGTATCGCAAGTGTCAACGCGGTGGACTGTACTTTTTTCCCAGACTCAAACTGTACATTTCTCCCCAACTTGGACTTTGGAACGTTGACCCACCCCACCCCACCATACCCCTTCACTTTCACTGGTGTACAAAAAGTTGTGAATATTGAAAGCCAGTTTTCCCTTATTGTAATCCTTAATGTGCAGCTGTTTAAATTAATATATTTTAAAGCTGCAATTATTTGCTGTTTTGTATGTAATTTGCTGTAAACATAGAGATTGCCATTCTTTTGGCAATGGCAAGTAACTTTTACTAAAGTAAATATTTTAAAGCCGAAATTATTTGTTTGTTTTTCATATAATTTGCTGTAAATATAAATTGCCTATCTTATTTTCCATTTCCAATTATTTATAAACTTTCAAAATGTACATATTTTAAATTTGTAGGCCTTGATTCATTGATTTATTTGGAATTTAATTAAATGCAAATATAGATTGTCTTTGTTTTGCCTACTGAAATATGCATTCTTAACATGTAATTTGTATTTTAAAAAGAAGTTTAACGATTATGTTCATAAACATAATAACATTTTCTGAAATACAGTGGGTTGTATTGTAGTTTAGTAGAAATGTGCAATTTGTTTTGGTAGTTTGTTTGAGATAAACATTAAATTTGCAGTTAGTTGTGTAATTGAAATTTTTTTTTTAGTCATAATTGAAATTATAGAAATCAGTCATTGTGCTTTCAAATTGATGATTTGAGTATTCTTTTAGAAACCATGTTTAACTTCAATAATAGTTTACAAAAATATGGTTTTTATATT
>JAGFPH010000431.1:129958-153366 GCA_018207615.1 Philaenus spumarius | reverse complement strand
TGGCGGCCAGCGCTCGTTGGCCACACTGTCTGTATCAAGTCACTGTAGGGTAGGCTGGTTAGCTTTTGCACTACATTTAGAAAGTTCAGGGTACACTTTGTACATTTGTGTTTCGTAAGTATTAACCTAGGCTATTTTGTATTTGAGTTTAAAATTGTAATGTAGTAAAAATCTTTTTATACAAAAATTATTTTTTTAAAAAGAATTAACTATTTTTTTTTAAATGTCACTGCCTTTGATATAAATTTACCATGTTATATGAATATTTACTTGATTTTTCCAGTCATTTGGAGAATTTCATCACCTTTTTTCATCTCGAATTTTCCCGATTGTTGACGAAAGAGACCGAACGTTCTTTGTGATCGGGAGGGGTGGCTATATCTATCAGATCCGCGCAGAGCGGAGCCGAGCCGACCCGTTCCGGTATGATCTCAGAGCATGGAAAAAATTCGGCTCTGCGCGGATCGGCTCTGCTCTTATAGATTTAGCCACCCCCTATTTAAATACACAGAAAGAATACCTCCGGAAAAATTCAGCTCTGCTCTGATCTGATCTTATATAGCCGTAGTTTTAATATGTCATAATTTTGCGATAAAATAGGCTAGGATATATCAGCTTTCTTGGTCTTATAGGTTAGGTTATGATGTGTTGACATACATTGGCCTAGTAATGGATATAGATCAAGTATTTGGCTTGTGATTAGTAGGTTAGGCCTACATGAATTTAGTGTTTAAATGGAATTCGGACTGTTATATCCTGTTTTGTGATGTAGGTCTATGTATTTTATTAAGCGATGTTAAGTTGTAGGAATAGCAGAGTCCGGCAATCGTGTTTATTTACATTTGAAAACGCAATTGAAAAGATACGTCTAATATTTCCCAAGTTAAATAAGTTGTGAATTGAGTTTACAGTGCTTTATTTTCTGTTAATAATTACTTTAAATTTGTGTAGGCTAATCATATATTCTGTTTTAATTTAATTAAGACGTTTAGAAATAGAATTGAACATTACAATTAAGTATTAGAGCATATTCTTGCATATACCTTATGCGTTGGCATATCTTCTGCAATATGGCTTAGGGTCATATTCGTAAAGTTTCGCAAAATAATGGTCCTTGCAAGAATAACTTGCAAATTCTAGGTTAGAGAGGAGCAGCTGCCTTGGCGGGGTCGTATAGTAAATTTAAGCCCCTTCACAGATGAAAGTTATATATTACTGTAATCGGTGCGAATTTACTATACGACCCTACGCCAACAGAAATGCAAGAACAAAAAATAGTTTGAAGTTCTAACTTATAGTCTTTAGTCACAATATGTTTACCTGATTTCAACATTTAACAGTAGAATATCAAACAAGGTCGTCGTCGTCTGCAAAAATATCACCGAGGGTCATATAGTAAAAGTATGCCCTATAATCAACTAAGTTACCAACGTTTTTGAAAATACAGGTAGGCTAGTTTTGAACATTCTGAGTAAGTTTTAATATTTAGGCCTATTGCTAAATAAGTACAGTAGTCCTAAGTTTAAGTATGTTACTTTAGTCTATAGGTATGTTTAGCATAGGCTCCAACAACCAGATCTTTAAAAAGTTAGTTTACTTAAGAGGTTATTAAAAAAGGTTTCTAATAAAGGAAAATATCATGAATGGATAACCATAAAACAGGTAATTGATTACTCTCAGTATTTCAGTATAAAAATTAATAATTAATTTATTCAAGAATCAAAATCAAAACTTTTTCAAAATTAAACATAAACAACTCGCTTTTCTCACCATCTGCTTGTACATACAATTTATATACAATATCAAGGTTAAACCTATAACTCTAATTTCTAATAGGCTTGGCAGACAGTCTAATTTTGTAATCAATTTAATTTTAATTTATTTGAATTTAATTTATTTACCTTTATTATTTAAGTTTAGGGAATATTGGATTTACGTTTATTTAATTTTATGATTTGAATTTAATTTGAAACTAACCTATCTCAACCAGTACTTTAAATATTTTCATTGAATTTACTCAGGCAATTAATTAAAATGGGGGACAACGTATTCTCGTTGACACAGACCTTAATTCAGCGTTTTTCACCTCCGGTTTTCCGTTATGGATGCCGCTATGTTGATCAGCTGATGCTGGAGCTTCTAGGATGCTGTGTCTGGTAGTCTGGATTTTCTGACTTAAAGTTGGTGGGTTGATATGATGGCTACAGATGTACTTGAAGAGCAGATCTGGTAGAACCTAGTAGAGTTACAGTTGATCCTATTTCTTCCTTGGTTCGTGAGAAGTGAAGTTTCGTTTAGAAGATCATGTCCTGAAGGATTGCCTATGTCGTCTCCGTATCGCCAAATAGAGTTATTTTTGCATTAACTCATTTGGATAGGCCGTAGAGTTACTCCTGACGAACTACTTCTGACTTGTAGTTTAATTTATAGTTGAAAATTATTTAAGTTTAACGAAGAAAAAATATCGTAGTGCTCGTGATACTAAGGCTTTTTAGCATAGCACGTAGTATACGAACTGGCAGAATAATACTTGCTGCAGAGTGACGTGAAGTCTACATTCGTAACAATTTGAGTCTTGAGTCCCCTTAGATTTTCCGCGTCCAAGCCTTTATACACTTCGTGACGTCATCTTTTCCTAGCCCTCTCCATCATTTTCTTAATAAACTAATTTTCCTTTTCTAGAAACAATTTTGGTCTAGAAATATTTCTAAATTCGCACTGGTTAAATTTCTATAATTTTCTTCTTTTCTTTTTCCTTCCATTTTCCTGGAAAACACCAATTTCTCTGGTTAATCCGGTTGTTGGTTGATGCCCCTTCCTGTACCCGCGGCTTCATCCCTTCCACTTTGCCTATCGAATTTTACTGGTTTTTCTTTTCTTGCTGTATCTTTTTTTCCTTTTTAGTTTTCCTTAATTTTCCTTTTTCACTTTTTCCAGATTGTTTTTGGCTATCCGTACGTTTTTGAATCGTGTCTGTACTGTGATTTTTACGCGTGCGCGGCACGTCTACGCTTTCCCGCGATTTCCGCGACTGTCTTTCGCGTTCAATGTCTTTTTTTGTTAGTTCACGCTGATTGTCTTTAACACCTGTACAGTTCTAACACTTTTCACCACTTTTACTTATTTTTTCTCTTCTGGGACTTGGCCTACAATCGCAAAAAAGTTCTTTGGGGGTTTTTTATTTACTACGCGAAAAATGTTTAAGTTACTGGTTTCCTAACGATACATGTTAATCTAACCCTAAATCTCTTTACTTTTTTATTATTAAAAATGTAAAAATTCAACTTTTATTACTTTAAAAGGCGTAAAAACTCTCACCCTTTTATCTTAATTTAATTTTACTTTTTGTTCCCTTTTTTACACAGAACATTCTCTAATAACTCTTGTGAGTGGAAATCTTTGATTTTAATTATTTCTCCCTTTTTAGGGTGTATGAAATTTGACACTTGAGCTAACTTTTTTTATTATCAATAATTTGACTTTTTCTTATTTATCCTTTTATTTTCGTCTACTTATGTAGATTCCAAAAATGTCTGACTTTTTCAGTTTCGAGTTAAATATAACTTTTCCCTTAACTTTAACCCCTGTTTACTTTGGTAGTATTACCTTTTATGATTTGAAATTCACACACGGCCCTAACTCACGCTTTTAGCGCTACGTATTAAACCATGAAAATCACAAATGCATAAAATTCCTGGATTCCTTTATTCCCCTAAAACTCAGCTACTTTCAGGCTAAGTCAGATTTCCTTTCTTGACGTGTCCTTGATCAAGGTTCATCTTGGGAGATAAGCCTTGCTCTGATTTAACTTGTATTTTCGACTAACAATTGACACTCACCGAAGTCCGGCCTTGAAAACATGGAATTTTATAATTTAATATAAAAACCCGATTTTTCCCGCCTTACAACGGCTAATATCCGTTGTAATATATATATATTAGAAGAGGCACAATAAGAAAAGATTTTAAAATATTTGGTCTTTAAGGATTGAAACAACCCCTAAAACAATAAGTAATAATGATATTGAAGGGCAGTGTCACTCATTTTACTCGATACGATGATCTTTTTTTTTGCGACCAAGCATTTCTTCTCCCGAGAACATTTCCTTCTAAACTTAGATATAGATTAGGGTGTGTAGAGATATAGGTATACAATCGTGTGGCCAGGCACTTGGTGCATGCAACTGAACGGGTAGCCGTTGCTTAGGAATGCCCGCAAATACTTAATCGCATCAACTAGAATTTTATATTGTATTTTAATTATTGATTGAAGAAAAATGAGTATACAATAATAGAGTATAGAGATACAGTATACTAATAATAAATATAGAGTAATAGAATTCTTAGAAAACTATTGAAACGGAGTATTAAGCTATTTCGAAAAAATATTAGCATAAGATGCGCAAGTGCCGATACTCTCAATGGCCTGCATAGTGTCGGGATAATATTAGACAAACGAAGTTGTAAAAATAGGTAAACAAATTAGCGCATACTTTACAGAGAAGAGCAACTGTATAATGCTCCCATTAGTGAAGTTTCGACAATTTGTTTTTGCGAAGAATAGATACATTTACGCAAGACAGTCCACCTCGAGCGCTCTTTGCGATCAACTGGCAAAGTTGTATTCACGAACGAGAATTCATGAACAAGCCTATCCAGTCTTGTTATCGGTCAGTAGAGGCAAGCGATTTGTATGGTTAGATCAAAAAAGAGTAATTGGCTATCTATTCAAGATAATACTATTGTAAAAAATAATTGGCCAAAAAATTCAACAAATGCAATTATGTTTATTGTAGAGAGTACGGTATTTAAATAATAAATTGATATACAAAATGAAACGTGTGAAAAAGGTGACGAACCTGCCAAAAAAAAACTGAAATCCTCCAAAAAAAAAAAGGCTTTATAACAAAAGCAAAAATTTTCCTGGGGCGTATTCTTATCAAACCCAGACGTTCCAACTCCGAACTTGCACGAAACGTTTTGGTTTGCTTACTATCAAAAGGTTGGTCACCGTAAGCATAGAGTGCACTCTTATTTGAATACTACACTATTTTATTTTTTTAATAAATACTATTTAATTTCTCTAGTAAAGACTTAGGGGTAAAATATTGCTCTAGAATGTTCTTTGTTTATCTTTGACTTCAAACCAATTGATTTAAAATATTAATAAAACAACATGAAATGTTTAACTACGAATAATGCAATATGATTTCTTTGTAACATTTGTTTTATAGAGTAGAGTTGTATTGTAGAGTATATTTGTTGTATAACTACAATAACCAGTATTGGTAGCATCATACTTAATAAATAGTCTAACATCGTAATTCTTACATCAGTTTTCAATCATATTCATTGTGTTAAAGTCTCTTTCATAAAACGTACCGGGTAAAAAATACAAATATGATATGAAATATATGGGATAGATTGGTTGATATTTATTTAATGTGAAATAGACCTAATAAACGGTTGGGCAATGCATCACATAAGAAAATTTATATAATAATGTTTCGCTTTCAATCAATTTGGAAAATAAATATAAATATTACTTTTTGCCCTAACACTTCAACACCTAGAACGCACTTGAAGGACGTGATGCATAGTTTAAAGCATTATAGCCATACTCATATTCCCTATTTGATTGTTATAACCCAAATAGTAAAAAGAATCCAACGCAAGCACGGACAACTAGAATTAAATTATAAGCTTTAAATTAGAGGATACTCTCCCCTACTCCTTTACCCCAATCTCATATGAAAACTCCTTAATATCACCACCCGAATGTAAACAGAAGATAATATCCAAATCCGACAGCAACTATGTAACGCCAGCCAGCTGCATCCTCAACTCGTATCCAAAGCCAGGTATGTGCCAGGTAGTTAAAAGCAAAATGAGCGTGACTTTGTAACTTGTAACTTTACGTAGCGACACTGAACGACACAACCCGTTAGCAAAATTTTTTTTATTTCTTTATTTTTTAGCTTTCAGAAGCGAAATGTCGAAATCATTGATTCCGAAACGTGTTCTACAAAGTTACAAATAACTTAACTAGAAACAGAGTACCCTTGTCACATTACAAGTCAGCGACTCTTGGATCTATTAAAGGCGTCTGAACACTTAGTTTCTGCTAAAGTGTGAGTTAGGCTCTTACATTTGACAAATTATTTTACCATTTCATTAGGTTTGGCATTTTCAAAGTCAGAATCCTGAATAAATCCAAAATTTAAGCCACTAAACATTATGACGAAATTAATGTATTGCATTTGAGTACCTAAAGAAAGGAATTACATAATTGCACAGATTTTTGGTCGTAGTAATTATGGTAACGGTTTTCGCATTAAATTTGATTCACGCACTTGTCTCGTCGAAAAAAGTTTAAAAAATTTCAGTATAATTTTAAAACTATGACTTGGCCCACAAAACGGGCAACATTTATATTTTTCACAAAATCTTCGTAAGTTCTAACACATATCCTGAAAAGTTCAACATTTAATATTCAAGAGTAATAAACTTATGGCGGTTTTCCGGAACATTTCGGACATCCTGTGTGATTAAATAGCGAGTACTACATTTCCTTTACTATTGGTTTATTTGGAAAAAATCCAGACTGAGATTTTATACTTAGTTTTAGTTAAGCTAAGTACAAATTATTATTACCAATTCTTTAGTCAACACTTAATTCAATTCAATACAAATATAATCAATGTAATACTAAATAATTCTTTAGATGACGCTTGCTATATAAATTAAAATTGGAGTGTACAGTATATAAATAACACTTTCTATCTTTTTACCCAAAATTATGATGTAGATTTACAAATAAGTATTATACTAACAATCTAGTATAAAATCTTTATGAATAATTACAATTTAAAATACCTAACTCTTTTTCTGAAGCTAGACTGTGCACTTAGCTGTGATTAAAAGTTGTAAAATTGATTTAAAGGGTGTGGCCTGAGGGATGGATAAATTTATTATTGGCTTCACTTTTATTGCTTTAATTATACGAGAAAGCACGCGGCCTAGTACTGACATTGCTTTCTCCGAGTAGAGGGCTGTATTGGAGAATCAAGTATCTCAAGGTATACATATGGATGAGGTATACTTCATCACCAAAATCGCTTTTTCCAAATCCATCCTATTCCACTTTGGGAAAAATCTTTTCTTCGCTTATTTTCTGACGTAGGTAAACTAAAAAGCTCAATCAAAGTTTACCTAATTCGATAAACTGGAACTATTTTTTATTTAAGAAACGAATCTATTAATTCTGGGCTTTATAATAGCAATCTACCATCATTTAGGACACGGCTAGAAATAGCATCGCAAATAACAAGTCAACATACTTGTAACGTGAGGTGGTGTGGGATTTAGTGTCCACTTTCGCTGTGTGGTTCAGCACAGACGTTAAAATTCGCTCCATTATTTTGAAATTGTAAAAGAAAGTTTAAAGATATCGTAAATTTGGCATTACGATAATATGGTATGGTAATAAAAAACTATTTATTGCGAGTAAAGAGAGTTTTTGGTTTTACGTGCAAAACTTAATGTTTCTCTCCTACATAAAGGCACGAAATATGTAGCCTATCAATATGTATAGACATTAAAGATGTTTTATAAAATAAATTTGTATATATGGCATTATTTTTTTTAAAGCATCTTTAACAAACATCTTATTAAAAAGTTTGTTTTAAAAAGAAAGGTGATATTTTCTTCTTTCGGGCTTGCAATAAATCACAGCTTACATTTCTAGGCATTTATTTCTCTTCACCAAACTTTCTGAAACTTTTGATGACGAAAAGTCACTAAAGACTGTAATGTTTTAACTCTAACTTATATAATATACGATTAGCATAAATAAGTATTACCACAAAATACATATTATCGATACGTTTTTTAAGCTATGTATCATATTTTCAGGTACAACTTTTCTAAAGACATTCAGTACGCAATTAACTATCTTAAAGCACCAATTAATTTCGATTATATAGAAGTCTAGAAATTAGTATATATTTTAATGAAACACAAAACTAATAGAAAGTTGTGAGATTAGTTGTGTATTAGTTTTGTTTGACCTACCCATCCTATAACTGGCACAACTGTTGGTTTAATAAATACAAATATAAAGTAAGAAGGATAAATTAGTTTCAGAATTTAATTAACATATTTTACTTCTCCCTCCTCTTATCTCTCAACCTCTTTATTCTGTCATACTAAGAATATTAAAAGTGCAAAATTATTACAATAAGTAAAGAAAAATATTAGTACAGTACTTTGATTTTTTTCTTATTTTAATTTAATTGTGCGCAAAACTCTTCTAGCTTTACCTTATCTATGTTTGTACTTTAAGAGGTTAATGTTTAATTAAAAATTAGTTTAAAGGCTAATTTCCGTATAATTTTTAAATGTAAAATATAAACCGGACACAGTTTTAATATTTTTTTATGTTTAATCAACTCTTGTTAGGCGAGTCACTATTTTTATTGTTAAATAATTCACATAATCTCGAAAAGATAACTAATTTTCTGAATATTAAAAACAGAAAAAATCATTTAATAATCTGACACTATAAGAAATATGATTAACATCATAAATTGAATTACTTGTAATTGATTTACTTTAAAAATTAACTACGAATAAGTGACAAAGTGAACGAAAACTTGTTCCTTCAAACATTGCACGCTTAAACTGATTGTCCAAAGCCGTAGTAAAATAAAGTAACACAGCAACAATTCAAATTGTAGCTTAAAACGCGGTCTTGTTTTATTTCAGGATACAAAATAAATATTGCTTGATTACGCTCAATTTTTGTAGTTTTTAAATGTCTCAATCCTTTCGACTCTAGCCTTCAGACGTTCAATAAAAATTAACAAAGCATATAAATTTAACACGTAATGATATAATTTGATATACTAATAATTGGTTATAAAGCCATTGCAATGCTGCACCTGTTATATAGCCAAATGAGTCGCAATTAAAAACACCAGCAAAGAGAGTTCAGCTTGAAGGACAACAATATAAGTAGGCCTATACAGTATAGAATTTTAAAATTATGTGAATTATAATTACATCTCAACATTAATTAAACAACTTTTAGTACAGAAATTATTACCTTAACTGGAATTGGCAATTTATTTGTTTTCCTTTATTTGCGCATGTGTTAATTTGTATTTCCCAAATACGACATTATGTTTATTATGCATTTCTCTATTCATCCTGCCACGCACAACCTCTCCCAATTACCACCCTTATTTAATTTTAATTTACTTATACTTCGTTCGTGCGCAGCTTTCCACGCACAAACCCCCTCTACACATTTTATTACCTTTTTTCTTTAATTTGAATAGTGGTTCTTCATCAAATAATACCTAACTTTGTTTTAGGTCTTATTTTATGTTTTGTTATTTGTACTAGCCCGTTTTAACAAACTTGAGAGGTTTTGCGATGACAAGAAAAGGAAAATCTTTTATTTTCCAGTTCTTATGAATTTAATTTAACTTTACTTGGACCTTTCTGTCCTCTTTTGCAACTCTTTAGTACACTAGCTCAAATTAGACAAAGGGGGTCGTTCCCTTTGGAGTTAATGTTTGTGTGATCGGTGACTAGCTTACATTTCTAGAGCACTTTATGAATTTAGGATATTAAATTTTACTTGTAAATAATGTAGTCTAGATTAGAAACAAAAATTATTTATTAATTCAAAAACGCAAATTAAATTTGAACACACCGGCGTTTTCAAACAAAATACAATTTAAATCATAAATTAGGATAATATTACAAATATTTTACTTTCGTCGTTTAGCCAGTGTGATTAATGCAATTTAAATGAATTTACTTTATTTTAAAATTCCTTGTATTTAATTTATTTAAAAATCTTTAAGTATGACTTTCCAAATGGAAATTATTTTATTTCTTTATGAAAAACTTGATTGCCTGTTACTTACAGACACAAGATGTTCGCTGTTGATTCTCAATTCTTGCTTTACAAATGAATCTACTTAGTTTTTTTGTTTCAATTAAAATCTTAAAAGTTTTTCTTTTCCTCTCTTACATTGATGCTTATAACTTCTAAACAAATTATCTAATTTAAATTCTTTTAGTGGCTTTTTATATATCTCGTTCTCCTCTTTACATCTAACTAAAATTAGCAACTAATTTTACAATTTTATATTTTAACATGTAAGCAATGCTAAAAGAAACGGAAAACTTTGTGCCAGTCGGAACAGGATGGATCTCGTTGGATCCTGTAGCTTGTTGGTCTATTCCTGTCTCCAACGCCTACGTCTTACCCCGAAATGATTTTAACTAAGTTCATTTGGTTAATTTTCAAAATAAACTCTTGAAAACTTTTGTTTAGTTTTAAAATGCTTTTTTAACTTTATTATGCTTAATTTTTATTAATTTTAACCCCCTTTTTACTCTAATTCATTTATTAATTTTCTCTAATAATTATTTTAAGTAATTCCACTAATTGGTGCCATTGCAATCGGCCAATTAGCCGTTGCAATCCCAATTACCAAAAAATATTCTCTACATAAAAATGTGCCGCTTTAATCTTTCTTTTTGAAAGGATAAGTGATGTGCGTTTGCTACAACTAAATGAAGTAATTTTGAAGGACGACAAACCTAAACTGGAATTTTCTAATCAATTTATATTTATTTCCTTTTAGATATTTGTTACTTACTCGTTTATTTTTACGATAATTTCTATTTACCTAAAGTTATATATTATAATACGTTTAAGTAGTCATTGATATTTTGTTCATTTCAAATGTCACCAGCAAAATTGCATTATATCTCTAACATCACAATTGAACTCATTATTACGATATACGTAGTAACTTTTTATTTTTATTTCAGTGCATTAGTATGTTTTAGTCAAGGTTATTAATGGAACAGCTTTAGTTTTCTGTAAGTGATTGTGAGTACCCAATATTAAACAATCAGACCTGAAGCAGTCACAGATACACGATTTGTTATACACAAAGCTATTTACTGCAAGGTCAAATCATAAACCTCCCTCTATAGTTACAAAAAGTTAGAAGTAATATTTCAAGGTACAATGGCTGTATTTAACCCTTCCTCCATATCGTATAAAATCCCAGTCACGAAACCCATTTTAGCATTTAATGCTATTATATCCTAACACTATTTATGAAGCTATATCCCTGTTCTGATATAATATCTATGTTTATATTCATTGAATGAACTGTTATCGAACCAAACGACAACCTAACAAATATAAATTAGATACTCAGCTTAAAATCATCAACCTACTCACTGTAGAAAATAAGATTAGTATTTTGACCAACATCATTTTAAACTTTGTTTTTAAAGTTAGGGTTTAGGGATTAATTGTTATTATGTTGTACAAAAATACTCCAAGTCTTTTCGAGAACAATAGATAAATTTAGTTATCTATTCCAGGTTTCTTCATTTAAATTAGGTTTAACATTTGTAATTGATTTAATCCTGTCTTTAGTGGATTTCCCTTCATAAGAGCATTAATAGTATTGTGATATTCTTGGCTTTAAAAAGACATTATTATTATCTAGAAAAAATATTCAAGAATATTTAAAAAATCATATATAATATAGTATATGTATATATAGTGTTCATACAAGACTAGTCATTGTTGTTTGCTTCTTATTTTCTTCATACTTATGCTCTAATTTAGTAATAATGTTAATAAGACCACAAAGTCTATACAATGTGAGTGACATTCCCAGACTTACTATGTATAAGATATATGACACATTTATAAAGGAATTAAGTTAATAATAGGTTTTCATGATTTCATGACTTTAAAATTTAACATATTTGATGTAACAGGTATCAAATAACTTCTACGCTTTTTCATAACTGTTAGATAAGCTTCTTTAAAACTCACAAAAGATCTTAAACAAAAAGTAACGTGTAACAACAAAAACCATTGAATAGCTTGAATAGTTTAATAGTTTACCATTAAATAGTTTATAATATACAGTAATTGTAAATGTCAGCAACTTTAGTCGGATGTAAACAAAATCATTTATGCATGTAAGTTTTGATTGATTATATTGTTTTATAAAATGTAAAAGACAGTCGCATGTTTACAGTGTTTTTGTAATCTTATAATATATCAACTAAACAAAGTTATGTGGACATAGTGTAAGTCCGTTGTCACCCAGGTGATGAGGTCAGGAAAGTCTACTAAACAGAAGCTAAAACTGGATTAAATACAAGATGTAGGGGAATAACGTCAGTACGTGTTCCAGCCATGGTAACATGTCCCTGGGAAAATGTCCAACCACAGCAACACTCGGCTATTGAGGAAACTTAAACACGTTCTGAATGTTAAGTCCTAACTTCGAACTTAATAAAATAGAACATAAATATTGAGTGTCTTTCGAGAGACATTTGTTCAAAACATTGGGTAAACAATTAAAATAATGTACAGTACTTAAATGTTTACTAAATGTCAAAGAAAATCTTAAGAGTTATACTCTCAGGTAAGATATTCACAGTTACAGCACTAGAAGCAAATATTTTATAGATACAATACCTGTAAGGCTTAAAAAAACTAGCTACGGTAATTTATGTGTAAGAATTCTACTTTTTAATAAATTGTCTGATGAGGCTTGGACAGCTGGTTTAAAGAATTTTAAATTAAGAGTCGTAATTGGCTCAAACTAAAAGCTTTCTATTCTATCCAGGATTATATGGTTTGTGATACTAGTTCATTATGTTTTAAATGCTTATTATAGTAAGTTGTCACTTTTTAGATATTGATGGTTATATATTCTTATTTAATTGTAATTATTTGTTATCCTTATTTAATTTTATTGTTATATTGAACTTTTTAAATGGATGTCACCCTTAAAGAATGATGCGTAAAAAATAATTTAATTTGACTCCTATAGGTTTTTATATTGCATATGTTGACACTGTCAAAATGTGCTTAGTAAAATTTCTGATTTTTTAATAAAAATTTATTGGAAGTTCATTACTTACGTGAAACAAAACACAAAACGATTAAATTAAAATATTTGTTTAAATGATGCTAAATATTACAGATGTAAATAGTAGGCCTACCAATTGACATTGCATAGTATATAAGTTACGAAATTAATACAAGTGAATAAAATATTAAATAATAAAAAAAAAACCGTAAGCAGCACTGCCGCATTACTATAGCCGAATTTTCTTATCAGGGAATAACTAGTATTATATAATGAGAGATTCCTATGCATTTTGTTCCTTGTTGCGGAAATTTTTCCAAATATATCTTTGCACAGGATTATAGTAAATTTAATTGTCTTTCGAATGATATAGCTCACAAATTGCACCGGGCTTATGAGTGGGAGAAATTGAGCAAAAACTTTACACGGATAGTGAAGAAATCATTTATCAGGAGCTTCCTATCTATTTTGTTCTTTGTTCCGTGGACTGTACCTGAATTACCTTTGCACAGGATTGTATTAAATTTAATTACCCTTCGAACGATATAGCTCAAAAACTGCACACGGGCTTATGAGTGGGGGAAATTGTGCAAAAACCTTACACGGATAGTGACAAAATCATTTTTCGGGAGATTTCTATCAATTTTGTTCCTTGTTCAGGGGGCTGTACCTGAAATACCTTTGCACAGTATTGTAGTAAATTTAATTACCTTTCGAACGATATAGCTCAAAAGTTGCACACGGGCTTATGAGTGGGAGAAATTGTGCAAAAACCTTACACGGATAATGAAAAAAATCGTTTATCGGGAGCTTTCAATCAATTTTGTTCTTTGTTCCAGGGACTGTACCTGAATTACCTTTGCAACAAGATTGTATTAAATTTAATTACCTTTCGATCGATATAGCTCAAAATTGGACACGGGCTTATGAGTGGGAGAAATTGAGCAAAAACCTTACACGGATAATGAAAAAATCTTTTATCGGGAGTTTTCTATCAATTTTGTTCCTTGTTCAGGGGGCTGTACCTGAAATACCTTTGCACAGTATTGTAGTAAATTTAATTAACTTTCGAACGATATAGCTCAAAAGTTGCACACGGGCTTATGAGTGGGAGAAATTGTGCAAAAACCTGACATGGATAACTAAAATATCATTTATCGGAAGTTTCCTATCAATTTTGTTCCTTGTTCCGGGGACTGTACCTGAATTACCTTTGCAACAAGATTGTATTACATTTAATTACCTTTCGAACGATATATATCTCAAAAACTGCACACGGGCTTATGAGTGGGGGAAATTGTGCAAAAATCTTACACGGATAGTGAAAAAAATCATTTATCGGGAGTTTTCTATCAATTTTCTTCCTTGTTCCGGGGACTGTACCTGAAATACCTTTGCACAGGATTGTAGTAAATTTAATTACCTTTCGAATGATATAGCTCAAAATCTGCACAAGGGCTTATGAGTGGGAGAAATAATGCATTTTCCTCGCTCTAACTTTGCTATTTTTGTTTGATTCAAACGACCCGCCATTTTGTGTAAAATCGACAAATGAAAATATCAGTGTCTGGGACATCCTACAAGGACCCTTCCACTAAAATTTCAGCTATTTTGAAGCATATTTACTACCATTTTATCAAGGTGGGAAAACCCCATATACTTATGTACCATTAAATCCCTACCCAAAAACGATTAATCGGTATAACTCCGCCATTTTGAATCCGATCGAAAAACAAAAAAAAAGTGTATCTGAAGAATCCTACTAGGACCCTCTCACCAAAAAATCAGCAATTTTGAAGCATATTTACTACCACTTATCGATCCGGGAATAAAACAGATATATATAAAGTAATTTTCAAATTGGGTCGAGTGTAATAGCTCTTATTTTCTTCAAAAATTCGGCTAATAATATGAACACAAAGTTAGATTACAGATGAATATTGCTTTACACAGATGTTTAACTGGAATAAGAAAAGTGCAATACGTTTGAATAAAAACCAACTGTACGATATTGGCTCGTTGAACGGCTACTCCACAAAATTAGAAGACTCCCCTCGATTACAATTGACGAAAACGGTTGCGCTGCGTACATTGGTGTAAGTTTATTTACAAATTTTGACTACACCTTTAGTTTAACAGAAGGATTTTTAATTTGTAATGTTTCTTAAAATATAAAGAATATGTAGTAATTTACAAAATAGTTAAAAATTAAAGCTAGTTTTGATTCTACACATACAATTATGAAAGAAGCCAACTTGGAATCTCCAAACACACGTTAAATCTTTGGTTCACCAGTGGTATACATAAATTTGTTTATATATATATTTGTTTGTATAAAATAATGAATTGCTCATCCCATGTTGCCCTTAATAAGTCCGTCTCCACAATTGGGACACGTTGCTCCAGTTGTGACTCGTGCACTCACATCTTTTCGCCTACCCTTACTATGAAATATGGAAACATTGATCATTTTATTTTGAATCAAATTATACCACAATTTAGAACAGATTATGGAGTTCTTAACCGAATCATTTTTGATAACGTTTAAATTTATTTAATATTTTATGTATCCATTAATTATTAGGAATGGACCAAAGTAATGCAAAGTAAACAAAGTAGTAAGCAAACAAATTATTATTATTTGGTCAAGGAAAACTTGTTTGGCAAAAGCTTAAAATGAGTTTATATGAATAAATATTTTGTCTATGAACACTGGTTCCTTATCAGACGAATTGTTCATAAAAATAAATTAAAAGCAGTAAAGTCTTATGATTAAGTCTTACTAAAATGTCATTAATATAATACTAATAATATTAATCATATATAGTTTTTGCCTTTATTTAGATCTAGCAAAACATAATTCATCGACGTAAGTTAAATTTGAAAGCAATTAACATAAGTAAAAGTATAAGCTCGTATTTAATATTACAAATTTATTTCTTGTTAACTTTCAACTTGATCGTGTAGTCCAAAGCACAAACGTCGTTAGACAGTTCGAAGAAAGAAAATAAATGCCTAGAAGATGCCATCTGTGATTTATTTCAAGTTCAGGAAAAGAAAAACTTTCCTTTGACCTGTTTGGCGATGATGGATGAGCAGTAGAATGGGGAGGAGACCTAATACACGACATTAAAAATAAGACTATATGTACATACATTTCTTGGACTATTGTTAAATACAATAAGTGAATAATTCAAGTCACAATATTGTAAATAGGTTAGAACCAACTCTTTTAAAATATCATCTATATAGATTTATGAAGACTTTACATTTCAATACTAGAATTCGTGTCTTGCTGAAATAATACATTTTAACTCCCATTCGGAATCAATACTATAACATATAATCATATTAAATTGTTTAGTGTTCTTGGTATACAATTAGTTTGCAAAATTTAGCACCAAGTATAATGACAGACGCATTGATAATTTAAAACTTAATAATGGTTTTTAAATACATATTAAACATGTCGATTAGTTTAGATAAGAAAGACAGTTTTAAATGTGTATTAAGATTATGATTAAAATTATCTAAACACAAGTCGGTATCATTAGTATTTTTCAAAAAGAAGTTGATTTCATATTGATCAAGATCCATCGTCTCTGTGGATATTAAAATCTGTGTTTTTCCGCAATATCGGTATGTCTAACTAGCCTACTATGAATAATTTTAATAATTAAGTTTCCTTTTATCCTGAACAAAAACGACAAATTAAACTATCATTGCAGAGAGTTGCTATTTCGTGCAAAATTTATTTTCAATAGATTTACCTAAATTGAGCCCAATTACAATATGACTTTCATTCAACGAAAACAAATGTATATCAATTAAACTTCGCTCGTAATTAAAAAGCTTCTCATATAGAATGTGTAGAAGACATTAAATTTGCCATCAGATAGGTTCACATAGGATGTATTTACTACAAACCATCATATTGAATAAACATTTTTAATACAAGTATTGACATAGTTGAAAATAAAGTTACATATAATTTAATTATGTCCTGAAACATAACAGAGAACATAAATTATTTCGAGACAATTTGTATATTCCCTTTTACTCCAATGCGAAGCATTATGGCGGTGATTTATCGACTGTGTTCATCACGTGACTTTACATCAAACCTTGAACACAATGATCTGTCCCTTTGTATAGACTACGTCAACTATCATACATCCACATATCGTCAAACTACACATCCCTCTAACAAGCTATGTGTTACTAAATAAATAAAATCACAAACTTCCACAGCAAATGTTTTTTTTTTTTAATAATTAAATAAGTTATCACCTTCTAAAAAATACATTATACTGGATCGTCGTTTTTCTTTGTGGAATCTTTGCAGTTTTGTTAACTTTACTAGTTCTATAAAAACAAACTCTATCGGTGAGACTAGTCCATCTGTATCGATTATAACGCTATCGACATACATTTATTAGCACAGCCGTGTAACTTGCTTGCTTAAGCTTAGTTCAAGAGTAAAACACGATTTGTTTATTTTGTTTATATGTTAAGGCCAAGGGCGATGAAAATTGTTTTTTTTTACATAGTTGAGATAGGTATTGCTTAAAAGGCATCATTTTACTAATTTACAAAATTACAGTTTTCCCGGACATCGGATACAGAAAAATTATAGGTCGAGAAGTAATGGCCGCTTTATTCCCCATTGTATAACGATTACAGAAAAATAAACCGATCACTATTCGTTAGTCTGCCTGCCTCAATTCCTTTGGAAAATGTTTACATTAAATGTGGCCCAGAGTTTACATTAGTGAAAAGGGCAGTAAAAGGAGGTGTCGGCTACCTAAACGCAATATTACTTGACATAGACTGAATGGAAAATACATGTTTCATCACTTTTTCGTAAAAGTTCGAATTCATTAAAGTTGTTCAGTAAAGTGTATATGCACCTCTCCTCTAACATATCCGATTATTTTTCTATTATTCGCTTGTGTAGGGTATAGGTTTAGAGCAACATTTTCGGGAATATCTTGAAAACCACAAATTAAAAAAGAAAAAGATTTTGATATCCTTAAATAAAAGCCGTTTCAAACGAAACCCCACACGACAGTATCATAAATATTTATTATTATTGCATAGTTAAATACTTTGTTTTCATCAGGTTATTTTAAAATAGCGGATTAGTATGCTTTATAACCATAGTAAATTCAGATAATTATACCGGCTTGGAGACAATCTACCGAGACCGATAGACAGTGGTCCTAAAAGGATTCAGATTTTTGAAGTTATAATACTTCTTTGCGCCCGTTGTAATCGGGATGGGGTGTCGTCGAGAAACCGCATCACGCGTTAGGAGTAAAATCTGGAAAGTGCCTTTTTATACCTTTTCTCTACAAGAGATACGTCAAGAGTCTCGGTGGGTGAGTGGTTAACGCACTCGATTTTCACTCTAGAATCCCTGGTTCAATCCCCGGCTGGGAATTTTTTTTTCAAAAATTATAGGAAAGTATACGAATATACGAACGGCCAAAGAAGTATAACTTCCACCGTCTGGTCCGACGCAGACCCTTTGTTTTCTTTTAAGTTACGGAACCATCCTTATTTGTCCAGTAAAATATTAATAGTATAAATAAAATTTGCAAATACTTGGTCATATTAAAATGACTTAATCAGGAAAATTTTACATTATAGCATTAACAAACACAAAAATAAAATATTGTTTTAATATAGTTAGGTCATAACAGCTATGTTTATAAACAGTACACACCTACTCCCTAAGAGTAAAACTAAAAATTAATTGGAAATTTTATAAACAATATTATTACTTCAAATATAAGACTTACCGTCGTCAATATTCTAATTGTCGTCGTTCCGGCTATTCAGCCATTTCCAAGTTCTAGTAGGGTTTCCCTTCGTCAATTATAAACACTTACACACTTAAAACGAAACATTTTCACGCTCATACGAATTAAAATTTGTGCATGAATTTTTACCGTACTGCACGGTGTCTCGAATCCTACTCTAAGATTCAACTACTCTAAGATTACTCTATTCTTCAACTACAGATTATTCAAAAAGTATACTTGGAGTTACATTATAACAAACATCACAAAATATTTGTTTAGTTAGTTTTTTGTCTCCATGTGTGATGTAAAGTCGTTTGAAGACGTAGAGTAATAATTATTAACACAGTCTCTACGTTGCACAATATGAAACGCTATTGCACAGCAAGGAGAAGTTGTCTTATTTCTAAAACATTCTGTCCAGATCTTTTTAAATGCTATTGGAAAATTAAAGGTGCTTGCAGTTGTATGGTTGGTATGTCTATTGATCTACTATATATTTTCCTAATGAAATATTTAAGGAATAATCCTTAGCTTAATAATCTACATAAAGTAAACACGTGTACGGAAATACATACATTTACATTCATTCAATTGTCAAATAAATAAAGATGAGGCTATGTCTGTGGGAAATATCAACACTTTTAAACCAATCGTTACAGCTAAGCAAAGATCGACTCCGAATATAACTGATGCAAATTGAGATAACAAATGCAAATCGAGTTCAATATCTATGCATGAGTTATGTAAATCTTCCGTCACTTCTGTTGGATTGGGTAAACTGTCATTCCTTTATCTTTGCTACGCAGGAATGTAAATTCATTATGTAGACAAAAAATGTAACGCTGTTTATATTGCCATGGTATTTTCATTCAATCAAAGTTTGCATTTAAGTTTAATTAGGTAGTAGTAATCTAGACTGTTAATTAAATCTTTCATCGTATTTTAACTGATACTATATAACAATACCGACAACGGGGGCAAGTTTTTAATACAGCTATAACTAATATTAGGCCTATCGTTGTATTATTATCTATATTAAAACTCCGATTTAAATTAAATTAAATCTCTTATGAAATGTAGTACAGTATAAATACCAGGGGCATTCTAAAATGATTTGAATTGAAATATAAACCAGAAAGCTGAATGTAACTTCGGTTTAGTTTCAAACTGTTCACAATTTTAAACAACTCAGCTACATTTAAATTATATTTAGTAGTGTTATTCTACTACCATGTTCATACTAAAACCAAAGAGAAAAGGTTACATTGCATCAAAGCTTTTAAATGTAAAGACCAACGAGTCATTCTTTGGTTTACCCACATATACCAAATAAAATTGAATCCCACACGTTATAGATACTGTAAAAGCAATCTGTGTTTAAATAGTAGTTTACGCAACGATTGTATTATGAAGGCCTTTAAGCCACGAGTGAGATGTAAGTTGGAACACGAGCGAAGCGAGTGTTCTAAATATCTCACAAGTGGCTTATAGGCTGAATACAATCGTTGCGTACACTACTTTATCTACGACCAAAAATATACAGGCGATTTGATGTTTGATGTTGATTGTAGATTTAATCATTGAATAAATAGACCAAAGCGGACTAGGTTTCTTATCTTGGGCCAATTCCTCAAAATACGCAATGAAAACATCTCGGAAAACGAACTAACACCATTTCTAGTTTTCCACTCCATAAACTGGTTATAAACCTTTTCATAACGAAATTTAGATTTTTCTGGCAACAAATTGTTCAGAGCCGAATTTGCTTTTGTATTAATTTCCTCTCGAGTTAAACAAAATTCATCACTATCACTCATGTTTGCGGAATGCTTCAACTCATAAGCAATTATATCCAATCTTGCGTATTAAAGTGGCGACTGTTTTAATTACCTAAAAACAGTACATTTAAACAAAAAATGTCAATACAACTTTTTTGTAGCCCTTTTAATTCCCTATCGGATGGTGTAACTATCAAAACAATCGGATGAAGGATAATAGTTGAGTTAAAGGTAACGACAGCAGACATAACCACAATATTGTTGTGTTTATTGTGTTGTATAAGATGCCGGGTTAAACAAACCAATTATTACACATAACTTAACTATTATCATTTAGGCGATTGTTTTGTCAGTTACACCATCCATTACAGAATACAAAGGGCTACAAAAAAGATATCTTGAAATTTTTTGTTAAAATGTAAGGTTTTTGTAATTTAGGTTTGAAATTTTCAAACAGTCGCCACTTTAATACGCATGATTGGATATAATCATGCGACCGGTAGGTCTGCGAAAAACCCCAAACCGAAAGACCAACGGCACTGCATATATTTCTCTGCACAACTTCCCTTTGATGTTGCGCATGCCGCCGATGCATTTTACACAGAAACTAAAAGGATAATCAAAAAAGTACAAGAATAACTTTCTTCATGAATTTTGAAGCTCTTTAAAATGAGCTATTAACGCAATTTCTAGGTTGCAAAACAACTGAGATAGACAAACTCAGTTTTTGAATAATTTGACAAAAAAATGATTTTCCTGTTGCCTCCAAAATAGAAAAAACTACCCGGTCGATTTTGATGAAATTTGAAATACTAGTTCTTTATAGTGTTTCCTAGTGCAAGTCGTCGCCAAATTTTGAAAATTTTGAAATTAGCCCCTGCACCCCCCCCCATTTGGGGCCCCAAAATTTTTAAAAATTAGCTAAAAAGTGCAAAAGGCAAATCCTTGGTACTCAAGTGAGCTCCATGCAAAATTTCAGAAAAATTTAATAACTTCAACGGGCTCTGTGGGTCACACAAGATTTGAAAATTTTGAAAAATCAGTGTCAAAAATACATCAAGTACAAGTAACCCTTATTCGGAATCGATTTGGGAAATATTAAAGGCACATCTATGGTGCTTTACCTATTTATAAAAACAAAATTAGAATATTTGATTTTGTATAACGCGCTGTAGGCGTAACACAAGTATATGCAATTTGCTATTTTGGAGGTAACAGGAATATCATGCCGCCGATGCATTTTACACAGAAACTATAAGGATAATCAAAAAAGTACAAGAATAACTTTCTTCATAAATTTTGAAGCTCTTTAAAATGAGCTATTAACGAAATTTCTAGGTTGCAAAACAACTGAGATAGACGAACTCAGTTTTTGAATAATTTGACAAAAAATGATTTTCCTGTTGCCTCCAAAATAGAAAAAACTACCCGGTCGGTTTTGATGATTTTGGAAGTTCTTAATGCATCACTTATCACTTGTTTATAATCAGCTCTTCACTTGTGTGGTAAGTAGTCTACTTTTTACAATTATTTTGTAAATATAATTTAAAATAGTATATATTTGCGTAGTATTTGTCTTTGAAAATTTTCCTTTATAATTCAGAACCAATACAGTAGCCCATTGAAATTTGGAATTTTTCTTGAACTATGCTATTTCTGACATAAATGTTCACAAACATTAATAAATGATATTAAAATTAATGTCCTTAAGGATTCATCATGATATACTATGTCTAGACTTATATTTAATTCACTTTGTAAGTTTCATAACCTCTAATTTACAAGTAGTAAAGCATACATTTCTAAAATACTAGGCCTAGGCCCTAGTAGAATGTCTAAGATTTCAATAACTAAACGTAACATTGCATTTGAGAACTTAACATTGCTATTGTAAAAACTAAAAATTAAGTTCTAATAGGCCTATCTGTTAAAATAATTATTTTACAACAGCTTTTTATTTGGTTTTTGCAGTAGGTATACACAAAAGTTACTAACCCAACTTTTGACATTGGGAAATTAGTAGTTCTAGACTAGATAGGCCATTGCATGTATAAATTATATCTGTACAACTTGATTTAAATTATAATTATGCTACTGTCAGTAGGCTAGTCTATGTGTAAAAACTGAACCTTGAATGCGACTGGGCGTAAATTTACTATACGACCTCCGGCTAATATTTTTGCAGACGACATTGTTAGCCGAATTTTTGAAGAAAATAAGAGCTATTACACTCGACCCAATTTGAAAATTACTTTATATATATATATGTTTTATTCCCGGATCGATAAGTGGTAGTAAATATGCTTCAAAATTGCTGATTTTTTGGTGAAAGGGTCCTAGTACGATTCTTCAGATACACTTTTTTTTTTTCGATCAGATTCAGAATGGCGGCGGAGTTATACCGATTAATCGTTTTTGGGTAGGGATTTAAGGGTATATAAGTATATGGATTTTTCCCACCTTGATAAAATGGTAGTAAATATGCTTCAAAATAGCTAAATTTTAGTGGAAGGGTCCTTGTAGGATGTCCCAGACACTGATATTATCATTTTTCGATTTTACACAAAATGGCGGCTTCTTTGATTTAAACCAAAATGGCAAAGTTAGAGCGAGGAAATTGCATTATTACTCCCACCCATAAGCCCTTGTGCAGATTTTGAGCTATATCGTTCGAAAGGTAATTTAAATTTACTACAATCCTGTGCAAAGGTATTTCAGGTACAGTCCCTGGAACAAGGAACAAAATTGATAGAAAGCTCCCGATAAATGATTTTTTCATTATAAATGTCAGGTTTTTGCGCGATTTTTCTCACTCATAAGCCCGTGTGCAATTTTTGAGCTATATCGTTCGAAAGGTAATTAAATTTACTACAATCCTGTGCAAAAGTA
>JAGFPH010000431.1:109520-119958 GCA_018207615.1 Philaenus spumarius | reverse complement strand
TTTTCTGCGATCAACTTAAGAAGCGAAACCGGGTATATATATATATATATATATATATATATATAAACTAATGTGTAAGGCATTAATGTCATTATTTAAATTAATTTGTTATACACCCTGCTATTATCTATTGTGTAAATGTAAACAAATTTTACAAAAGATAATTTAGATTAGATCGAGTTCAATAGACGGGCGGTTTTGTTTATAGGCGAACAACAGGATTAGTTGCTATAAAATTACCTGGTAAAATAGTCAGCAAGTACAGCTACTAAACTCAACGTAATGGCAATTAAAAACAGTAACGATTGATAAAATCCAGAAAAACTTAACAAATAATAATAATAGAAGTAACTATTTCAAATCCTACAATTAGTTAACAAGAAAAAACAGATAGAAGAATCAACACACAAAATAACCAGAATTAAAAACACAACAAAAAAGCGTAAGAAATGTTTAAAAAATGTGACATGAGCATACGTTTATATATTTATGTATATATATATATATATATATATATATGTGTGTGTGTATAAATGAGTGTGGGTGTGTAGGTGAACATGTGTGTTCTGCTTAGGTATTAGTCTGTAGGTTCTCTTAATAGGTTCACCTAGTCTGCACCCACAGTGAATGGAATAAACCGACAGAAAAGCAAATTGTCACTAAAGGTTATAATAATATTTAACTTAGTAATAATGTTAAATAATTATATTTATTACAATAAATGATGAAAATTTCATTTCATGGTGAATACGAAACTCACTAACCGAACCTACAGAAAGGGTGGTGGGCAATGGTTTTTGTTTGCTCTTTATAGTTGCGAACGTGTCAATTGTTTACTTAAAAATTACATAATAATATTTTATTTCTTATTGTGCTAGTCATATAATATTTAGTTCATATTTATGCACTCATTCCAATTATCACAAAATATTACATTCCTGAACACTTGCATCATTTTACTTTACTTTTATAAGGGAAGAAAGGAGTTTTTTACGTTAAGTCTATATTTGTTATTTATATGTGCATTTTTACTTATCTAAATTACATATTATAATATATATAACGTTTAAGTTTTCATTGGCATTATTTAAATGAATTCTCCATTCAAATTGATTGTCTTTAACCAGCACAATTACACTCATTACACATATGAACTTCGTGTATTTTTTCCATTTTTCTCGTCATGGAACAACAAAAATCAGCAAGTCAGAATACCTCTAGTGGTCACAAGTTACTGTCCCTTATGTCTAAAAATAAGTATTATTACTACTATATTCACAATTTGGCTCCAGTGTGCAGGAAACCTGAATACGTTATAACTTGACGTAATATTAATTAACCTTTAAAAAAACTGAAAGACTATGAACTGAAAGGCAGATCATAACCAAAATGAAAATACAATTCGTGCTTTAGAAATGCATTGAACTATCCCGAAAACATCTGTTCTATACTATATTATGTTAACTAGACTATCCAAATATGTAATACCACAATAAAGATGTTATGTTTAACCGTAATAGTTTTACATTTAGACTAAATATTTAGTAGGATTTACTAACTATAGAGTTTTTTAAAATATAAAGGATCGCACATTAAAAAATCCAGTAATATTCGAAAATTACTACAGTATGTTTGGTTATTTTTGGTGTAAACAGTTTGCATATAAATATAATATCGAATTATGCAGCTAGGGTATCTGAATATAATACTCGTATTATCAAAGTCCTCTTAAAAATTTAAAGCTTTTTTATCAACATGCAAGACTTTCTCATAATAACCAAATAAAACTTTACAAAATAAGCTACATTTAACCAAAAACTTTGAGTGATGTGGGAAATCAATATTGCCAAAGTCTGCTAAACAGTAGAAACGAAAACATAACTGAATACAAGATGATGTCATTACATGCTATGGTAAGGAAGGAGAGAGAACCCAAAGTTAACATGTACTAAGAAGATGTCCAACCACAACCACAGAGCACTTAGCCATTAAGGAGCACGTTTTGACGGTTAAAGCTGAATAAGATTGAAAATTAACAATGAGTGTTTACTAAGAGTGTTTACAATATCCTGTGTTGTACTTTCATTTAATTGAGGTATATGTACACTTAACTGAATCAAAACAAACAAACATTACAATATGTACGTTAACATACAGAACATGCAATGTACGATGCCTAAAGTTTAAATATCAAAGATGTGATCAAAACATGTAATACATTTCTAACATGAGTGTCAATTCAATATCTTGAAAATTTCTTGACTGTAAGAAGATTTTTGAGCAATTATTTTTTTTAATAATACAAATACAGTAACTTGTACTTACATTGCAAATAATCTAAAACTGTTAAATAATGAAATGAATATTATGTAGTGCATGCATTTAATTACTTGTAGTACAACATAATATGTACTTTTTAAACCAATGCACAAAAGTACAAACTCCTGCAAATAATGAAATAAAAGAGTTTTAGTCCGATCAAGTGGTCCAAACTCCAAACGTCAGATAATTCGAAAAAAGAAAATTAGAAGATGTCCTCTGTGATTTATTTCAAGTTTAACAAGAAAAGAAATACTGGTTTCGTAAAAACAAACTTTTCGTTTGCCTGTTTTGAGAAACAGACAACAAATACATTGCACTAAAAAATAAGACTCTAAGTATTTGAAAGAACAAAACTTGAATACAGAATCCCACGACTAATACGTTTATTAACTCAAATACGTTTCAACAACAACTTCAGTGATGCACGAGCTACACCAATCAGACTATACTAAGAGAATTATTTAGAATATTATAATCATTATTTATTACCATTCAGTGTATTTTTAATAGAAATATGGATATAAATAGGAAACCAAATTAATTATGTAGTAAAACTTGACAGAGAATGGCTTAAACAATACCCAGAGCCCTCTTTTACACCAATTATTATACGAAGCTATAATATCAGGGCTATTTATCGACTAAATTCAGTGTAAATGCTCATCACGTGACTTTACATCAAACCTTGAACACAACAATCCATCCCTTTATAGACTACGCCATCTATCACATTATACATACATTCACATATCCTGTCTAACAAACTATACGTAAATCTAATTCATCTCTAACAATTAATAAATATTCAGCAATTAATTACTTTTTGGGAGTTACGCATTTTTCCAGTTTGTTAATTTTAAGTGAGTGAAACAATAATATGTAATAGTCACAAATATTGTTGTATTTATACTGCATTCAATTTACCAGCAAAAACAAAAAGGATATTAAAATTAAGAAAGCATTCTATAGAATCAAAATGTTATCTTTACAAACTAAGTGAAGACTGATAACACTTTGAAACCTAAAATAAAACACAATGTCTATTACAAACATCAAGTCGACTAATAAAGTGAATGATATATATATTTCAGTAACTTCTTAAACTTTGTATGATCGGGTGTAAAAATGTTGATAATTGTAAATAAATTGTAATTAGTGAAAGTTACTAGTAAAAATAGCAAAATATAATAAAGTGTTGTTTTTACAAGCATTACACAACGATTTATATATCAAAGGCGAACATCTGATTTTTCAAAGTCACTATTAATCAACACATATTATTTTTAAGTAACTGTATTAAATACAAAGATTAATTTAAATTTTACATATATTATACAGGTTGAGTGATTACGGATGTGTAGCTGTTAGTAAGAAAATTCGAAAGAACTGGCTACTTTTGTGGGATTGTAAACCTGTTAAAAGACATGCGCTATTTCAAAGAAACATGTTTTAGTCCAGCATTTATTGAAAACAGTCTAACCTTGGCACGATTTTTCAATTTGTAAAAGAGTCAAGGGAAATTATAGGAATTTGCCCCAAAAAAGTATTTAATAATGTTGTACCTGACAACAATTGAGCCGTCTAGTATCAAACTCGGCTATCTCCACTTTTTGGTCAAATTGAGTTAAAGGTGCATGTTAACTCATTAAATATTAACATTAAATATTGTTTGGCATGTTCTGCACAATAATGGAAGGTTTGTTAGTTTCAAATCCAACTAAAACCCTAGTAAATTGCGTTTAAAAATCTGTATTAGTATCAAACTCGACTATCTCCACAACGCTCAGTTAAAATCAAACTCAACTATCTCCAACAGCCAATGGGAGAACGGTAAACAGTCACGTGACTCATCAGATGTTTGATCATCAACATAACCTCGCTTTCAGTGCTCGAACGTTCGCCGTGTGCAGTTACGTTTATTTTTAATATTGTGAAGTTAAATTATCTTTATTAAAGACAAAGTGAATAATGAAAGATTCTGTTAATGTTATTTCTCCAAAAAAAGCACGCAAACGAATACGGAAACCTAAAAAATGGAAGAATAATGTAAAAAAACAGATGAGGTATGTTTAGGCCTATGTTATTTTAGTTTTTTAATGAATTATTCAGAAGCGTCAAAGAAACAGTTGTTAGGAATGAAGGATCTATAAAAGTTGCAAATGGGGAATAACTACACCATTGACGGAAATATTACTTTTAAGTATGCATTTGTATGAATAGAAAAGAAAATACATAAATATTATACATATTTTCTAACAAAAGAAAACACATTTTACTTTGTGTTAAACTGACGACAAAGATTAAAAAATATTGCTTTATTAAACTATATATTATTTATATTTTTTACATCACTACAGGTGTTCAGAATCAATATACAGTACGTACCTAATGACACCAGTAAGACGAAAAAATAATAAGTAAAAGTTACTAACTTACTCTTAAACAAGGCACATGTTCAACTATGTTTAAACCACTCTAATGCATATCAGATCTATTTGTTTAATGTAATAGATAAAACCATATATGTTCCACTCGGTTGTTTTATTTTATATATTCTCTCACATAAACACTATAACTATACCATTCTATTTACCATTGAATCCTAAGCACTAGCAGACATGTTTTACTCCATGTGTATGTTCAATCTCTTTCTCTCTCTCAATCCGTCATAAAGATAATAATTGCAATAGTGTAAAGTTTAAAGGAATAGCCATTCTCAAGTTTTAAATAGATTCCGCTTTGAGCATAAAACGCATATTTTTGCAACATTAGAAATGTATGTTTACATACATGCAATTACAACTTTTATAAGCATTTCAGTTGAACATTCGTTTTAATAAAGTTATAATTGAGTTATAAGTCAAACGATTTTAGATAATTTTTATTTATTTCATATTTGTTTTATATATTTTTTGATATGTAGTGATTTTTTAATTGGGGTGATGGATTAATTATTTTTTCTTATTTTTTTTTATTCATAAATAAATGTTTATTTGATCCTTATTGTCGTTCCTCCACAAAATTTGATTATAATTAGAGTATAGCCTGCAGAACATTATTTCTATACTATGACTAAATTTTAATTTTCTACTACGTAGAAAATGTGTTTATTGCCTTTAAAGTGAATAATTAACAGAAAATCATATATATACATATATAATGGTAGTATCTTAAATAATACAGGTATATTTTGTATTTTTGTACGTTAAATTTTAAATGCTTAATTGTTTTTCTGTTATTATTCAAAACAAAATGTTATTCCTATCAGCTAAACTACAAATTTAAATTACCAAACTAACTTCTAAGTTTTATGAAAACTGGTGTATTTAAATAAAATACTTATACATTAATACATTAGGTCTACATACATTTAAGCTTTAATCACGGTAAATAACAATATATTATTTTATTTTAATTTGTATTTTTAGGGATCACATGAGGATGATAACCACCCAGGTTTTTCGCCTATATAAAAAATAAATAAAATTTAAGGATCACAAATTACTTTGTATAGCAATTACAACTAAAATTCAATAACTAAACAAGATGAAAAGATAAAACACTTTTTCGAGACTTCCGCTTGTGTTTTTTTAAATACTCCAAAAAATGTGACGTTTTTGTCACGCACGTCACGTTGTTGTCACCCTGAAAAGCTCAAAAGCTTTTCAATTCTCTGTAATAAAATTATGAAGATTTTGGCACCACCAGAAGTTTTCTACGACGTCTGTGAGTGCATATATCGTGTCCACAGATAGGCACACACACACCCACACACACACACCCCACACCCCCACAACATTTTGTATTGCTTTATCGTGTTCAGGTGACCTCGAAAATGTCGAGAAAAGTCATACAAAATGAGGGTTAACTTTTTAGAATTTTCGCAAGATTTCAATACTTTGGCATTTTAATACGAGCAGAAGTAACATTTTATTTACTTATGTTCAGTAAAAATATGACACAATATATTTTCAATGCCAGAAATATAAGAACATCCGTTACTGGTTAGTTTTTATTTGCAGGAAGTTTCTACGATGATTGACGGAGATAAATTGATTCGGTCAAGTTTTTGAAGGATTTTGTATTTTACTTCCTGAGCGACGAACTTGATATAAATCACAGACGTCATCAAACATCAATTTTCTTTTACAACACTAGAATGGTTTAGCCAGTAAGAATCTTGAATTTGGAATTATTTATATTTTCACAATATATTGACAACGTGCATCCAGTTTGAATGAAAATATTTGATAAAAAAATACATATATAATAATATTCTAGGTATTTTATTCATCCAAAGTGTAATTTGAAAATGAACTAATTTGACTACTGGAACTAATAAGTTAGTGAAATAAGTGTTTTCACAAAAACTACTATGATTAATTATCTTGAAACACTGTACTATGTTCTGAAACTAGCTTTTAATCGAGTCTTTGCCTATACAATTTTTTTATTGTTTTATTTTGTTTTTTATCTACGCATAATTACTTAACACCTATACTTTCTGCCCCTTTGAATGTGTTCACACCGAACTACAGAAGACCAAGATAATGAAAGCGGTCTACTTGTTCCCGAAAGTTGTTTCTCAGCTTCTTCAGAAAGGATACATATGATAAAACTCAAGTTACTCCATTACTCCATGTTTTCTTATTTAATACTCAAATTATAAATAAATACGTTTTTTCGCATTTTTTTCTCAAACCAGCAGACTGTTAAAAAAAGAAGATTTTCTTTTTAAACTTAAATTATATCTTAAACCCTTATTATTTTATTTATAAATACACAGAAGGACTAAATATATCATATATATATTTTTGATAAAATGTTTTACAAACATAAATTTACTATTTTATTCTTAATTACGAATTAACAATGATACAGGATTAAGGTTGGTTACCGAATCGACTCTACAACCAAACTTGTCCACGCAGCACGTCCACACTAGGCCAACAATTTCAAACTTTCACTGTCACATTGCGAACAATGTTGACTTATTTAGTAACAGTGAGTAAGGAGTTACAAAAACTGTATAATTATACTAATAGTTCAAGCAAAATTGTAATGTATGTCCTGTATTAATGCTATAAAACGGGGTTTTCCTTCACTATTACACCCAAGAGTCTCATTCCTATACAGTATTATTTATAGTTACATTTTTTTTATTTACTCAGTTTTTAAATATTTATTTTGATGCAATTACTGTATATATTGTTATTGTTTATTTCACAATATGCAAGTTCTTTTTTTTTGTTTGTGATCTTTTCTTAATATTGTCGTAAGTACTGATTTTACGAGTAGAGATTAGGTTAATAATTTATATTTTTTGTATCATTGCAATTAAGTAAGTGGGTTGGATTTGAAATGTATTAATTAATAGGTTGTGGCGGCAAGAGATAGTAACAGAAACGAATTGCCATTCCAGATCAGTTCCCAGAAATAATAGTCTACTAATAGAGTTTAGGATTTAAAAAATATCGAATATAGACAGAGACTAGCCTTCACAATTGTGTAATCCAAGGACAAAAAAGATATTTCATGCCTTAGTTTCTACCCTACTGATTTAATGAAAGAAAATTGTTTAAATTGTTTCATATTTCCGATATTATTTTACTTTGATCCGCATCTCTGTATTACTGTAATTTTAGCCTTGCCTTTTGTCTCCAACGTAGCAGAAATGTTTTGCCAGGTTATATCTTTGTAAATTGGATTTCTGCATAGGCTAAGTCACTTAACAGAAGATAGTAAAGGACAAGTAACTTCAGAACTTCTTCATAAGCTTTTTCATAAACACCATGATTATTCGACAATGTAAGAGTTTAACTTATTGAAAGCGTTTAAAGCTTAAGTTAGTTGTGACACGGAAACTAAAACAAACAGGCGCTATTAGTGCTAGCCGAGACCGTCACGTCACCGTCAAAAAGTATGAATTTGATGAACACGGTGCGGTGACGGTCATATTTCATTGAAATAACATTGGGGGTGCAGTATAGTGTTTGTACAGAGTACAGAACTCATAGATGCATAGTTGTAGAATGCAATTTTAGTAATATAGTTCCCAGTCAGGAAAGGAAAAATGAACTCATTTACAACTGAATTACTAACTTGATGGATCCTTTGACTAATCAAAGTAAATTACAGCACTATCACTTATAATAGCGTAGCCCCGAGCAATATTCTGCACGCGTTCAGACTCTGCTTTGTTGTTTACTTTTATCGTGTACATACTTTGGGATCTTATGAAGCAATAAAATACAGTTCTAAATAACAAATATTTATATTACAATCTTTATACAAATTGTATATTATATTCGCTTATGCATTGCTGATATGATATATATAGTTAATTCTAACTACAGTAACTAACGAAGAGCTAGGTTGCTTTTTTAATGTGTTTAGTGCTGTATTTTTCGAATGTGTTATATTTAAGATGAAACCAACAGTGATCGGAGAAACTTCAGTGTAGTGATTTCAACAGAAAAAGTACGTATGCAGGATGTCTCGCTATCAATCTAACAAACTAACGAAGAGCTAGATAAATTGATATAAACGTATGCTTTTTTATAAATAAATATCACAATATAACCTACCATTGTTATGTCTCACTTTGTAATTTGACATTTTCTCTATTTAATAAATGATTTAATTGATATTCATATAATTTGTTAAACACTGAAACAAGTAATTAATAATCATTATTTTAAATTAAGTGAGGCAAAATAAAGCTAGCTTTCTCTTGTAGAATTTAATAACTAATTAATATTATGCAGACATATTATATTGTACTAATCTATATATTAAAATAATCTATGAAAACTTGTGGCAGTCAGTACGGCCATTCTATCCGGCCGATTTCCTTATTTTTTTTTTAAATTGCAGGTAATCATTCACAGATATGTCATCAAGCATTACAAATCATGTATCTTTCGCCTTACAAACGTTATAATCAAATGCAAATTTCTGCTGTGTATTCCTTATGGGGGGTTTTTTTTTGGTTCTTTGTCCACTTTGCGTTCGTATACCGTCCATCCGATTGCTTTGAAATTTTGCATAGTAACACAGGTTAACCCTGGGAACGTTTTAGGCCATTTACCGAAGTCCTAGGACATTAGGGCTACGCCCCAGTGGCCCTCAAAGTTTCAATGTTAATCTTATGGAAGAAAGATTTTTATTGATTTTATCAGGGGCACAAAAACAGCTGTTCGTATGAAAAGCTTAAAACAGCTGATTTTGATCAACAACTGATGTGGATAAAAAACTGAATATAATTTTAGGTTAGGCCTACAATGAACTAAAACACCAATTATTATAAATAAAACATAACATACGTTCTATTGATTTTATCAGGGGCACAAAAACAGCTGTTCATATAAAAAACTTAGCAACATATCATGTTTGTTTACTTTCATTACCATAGCAACATTACTTAGAAAATTTGAAGAATATTACCTTTTTGAGGTTACATTGACAAACTAAAAACAAACACAAACAAAAATCAACGAAAAATGCTAACTAACCAAAACACCAATTGGGCTAATTATTAGAATCAAGTTTTATTATAATTCTTCACAACTACCAGTTTTTTTTAGATTAGGTAAAATTTTCCAACTGCGAGCGAAGCGAAGCAGCCATTTGAGGCCGAAGGCCGAGGCGGGGTTGGGACGCGGAGCGTCCAGGGGCAGAGCCCCTAGTACGATATTAATATTATTATTTTGTATGTATAAACAATTTTATATAATTTTACATTTAAGTTCTGTGTAACTTTCTGTGTATTTAAACTAATCCACCACTTAAATGAGTTTCTTCTATGATCAAGGATAACCACTTTCAACCAGAATTATTGTATTTTCTCAGTTACTCCATGCTACAAACATAGAGACAATTATTGTTTTGACCTGCTGTATAAGATAGTAAAGTTTAGTAAAATGGTTGCGATACACTCTGTATATGAATATTTATATTAAAATGTAATGTGTGATAAAGCAATGTTAAGATTAAGGGCCTTTTATTGTTGCCCACAAAGAAAATACAATACTGGTTACGTTTCCGAGAACCAAACCTTTGAGTTGTTGAGCAAACATGTTTAGCACAGTCCCGTTGCAGTTAGCTTAGATAATGA
>JAGFPH010000431.1:84940-97955 GCA_018207615.1 Philaenus spumarius | reverse complement strand
AACGAAGCCCTCTAGTTGATGTAGCATAAAACATTTTCAAAATCTGTACAGTAGTTAAAATATTAAAAGTTTGTCAAAGAACTAGACTACATAATTGTATTTATTACATTGTTTTCATTTATAAAATCTACACTACCACTATCCTAGAATTCGAGCATTTATTCATTTAAGCTATAACTTAGTTACGTAGTTAAAAAAACCCATAAAACGCCATAGCTCAATAAGAAGGCAAGAGTGCTAAGTAAGAGCGCAACATGCATAGTGCTTTAAATGGCTATCAACAAAAATGTGTAGTATTAATACACCACGAAAGTATAAATCTCACCAAATGTTGGTACCATAGATTTTACTCGCACAAATTCATTAATAGATGTTTTCCGTCATATTCATGTATATTTATTTACAAAGGATGTTTTATGGTCTTTAAACAATTGGTTTACCACATTACGCAGGACGTTCTATGTAACAATTCGTACTTTTGAACGTCAAAACAAATTGATTAATCGATTAATAATCAACTTATCGAATTTCCGGGAAGAGAAACTGGCTTGGATAAATAACTGCACGAATGTTTTAACTCCTAAAACCATTTATATGTTTCAGTGTACAATATTTGTTAATTTCTCAAGAAATAAAAGGACCAAACATTTTCTAGCTATCAATGTTAGCGCAGCGTTTGAAGAATTAAACTTTTACTAAATATTATTAAGATAAAGGATGTGTTGTCATTTTGATTATATTACAAAGATTTCTCAAACACATCTTGTACAAATAAAACACATTTCTTAAATTTATTTTAGAATTAAAATCTACAAAAAAGTTATTTTATCCCAACTTTGACTGTATTTGATTTGTATTAGGGCCAATACAAAGAGCTGGTCTTTAAATTATTATTTGCAAATTTAGTTGTTAAGCTAAATATTACAGTTTGGTTGGGTAATACAATGAACGTATTTTCAAAGCGTTCCTCGTTCCAGATACACCTTCTACCAGTAATGTAATTAAAAAAAACGTTCCCATGTAATTCTCCGAGTTGTTTCAACATGCAAAACGTATTAAATATTAACAATTTGTTAGTCTCATATCCCATAGGAGACGAGTTGTTTTACAAAATGGCGGAAAAACCACTGAATACGGTTTATTAACAAGCCTGAGGGAAATACGTCATTAGATGTGCATGGGTTGTTTAAAGTTTGGGGACGTTCATGCAACGTTTAGCTCCAAAGTGGATTTGGTTAATTTATCCCTTTGCTTATAAATAAACCTGACACGGGACTTTGTTGTACTGATATAAACTTAATTCTCTCACAACTTTATCGTCTGAAAATGATACTTCAGTGTCAAAGCTCGTAACTGCACAGAAATTGAAAAAAAACTAAATCTTCTTATGCAGAACTAACTGATTCATAAAATACGCAGAGACTTAATGAGCTCGTTCTTCGTCTAAAATAAAACATTTGCTCTAATACGCTTAGTTTGTTGTATATACTTAGTTTGTCGTATATACAGTATATGTGTTGCAAAAACTTTTCATTGTAGCAACGAAAATATATTAAATATTAGGTTCAAATCTGGTTCAGGCTTTATGCATGTGAATTTGTATAAGTTATGGTTCGAACCTATGTTTTTAGAGAAGACTGAAAAAGTTTGATTCAATTTTAGGTTTCCAATTTATTTTTCTATTTCTTATACATCTTAATGATGTTACAAAGAATACCTCGTATTGTAAATAATACTTTTAATTTTTCTTTGGTTTTAGACACGGATGTAGTTAAAGCTCTTCGTAGATTAACCTCTAATGCCGTGGGTGCTGACGGTATTCCAGTTAGTTTTATTAAGGGTACTATTGCCTCTACTTTGCCAACTATTACGAAGCTTTTTAATGCTTCATTAACATCTGGAGTGTATCCGCTTTTATGGAAGTCCGCTTTGGTCTGTCCCATTGGTAAAACGTCTCATCCCTCACATCCTGCCGATTTTAGACCTATCAGTATTCTGCCAGCCTTATCAAAATGTCTCGAACGAATAGTCCACCAACAATTAACATCTTTCCTTGAACAAAATAATATTCTCAGTCCTTTTCAATCAGGGTTCCGGTCTGGCAATAGTACCACTACAGCTCTTCTTCATGTAACCGATGATGTAAGAATGGCAATGGAACGCAAAGAAATAACTATCCTAACTCTATTTGATTTCTCTAAAGCCTTTGATTCCATTAATCATTCATTGTTGCTAGCTAAATTAAAAAATATTGGATTGGAGCCAGTGTGTTTGTCATGGATTCAGTCATATCTCTCTAAACGAAGGCAGTGTGTCGGTATTGGAGAAAGTAGGTCTAGCTGGAGGGATGTTAGCATGGGAGTTCCGCAGGGTTCTGTCTTAGGACCTTTATTATTTAGCATTTTCATAAACGACATTTCTACAATATTGAAATACTGTAAATTTCATTTATATGCCGATTACTTTAAAATATATTTACACTTTAAAATAGAGGATTCCGGTAGAGCGGTGGAACGCATGAACCATGATATTTCAAATATTTCTTTGTGGTCTAGAAAAAACGGATTAAAAATCAACAAGGCTAAAACGCAGCCTATTATTTTGGGTTACTCTCGACTGTTGAACAAAATAGACTTAGACAACTTTCCCAGACTTCAGTTTGATAACGACATCTTAGACTACTGTAACAAAGTTAAGGACCTTGGACTGATCATTGATAGTAAACTGACTTGGAGAGATTATGTGACTGAGACGTGTAAAAGAGTTTTTGCAGGGATGCATACCTTAAAGAAAATGCAAGATCTCTTGCCGTTCCACGTCAGAGTGCTCCTTGTAAAATTTCTTATATTTCCATATTTTACTTACTGCAACACCGTAGTCGGTGACATGTCCGTGGTGTTGGCTAACAGATTGCAGCGGGCACAGAATTACTGTATACGTTTTATTTTTTATTTAAATCGCGATGCTCATGTTTCTCTTTATTATAAAACTCTCAACATTTTAAAACTTAATGAACTACGAACATATCATACTCTGATGATGTTACATTCCATTCTACAAACTGGAGTGCCGACTTACCTGGCAGAAAAGTTTGTCTATATCTCTAGCATAAGTGCAAAGAGGACTAGAGGATGTGACACTACTCTTGCTATACCTTTGCACCGGACTATGAAATATAATAAATCATTTACTGTGTCCGCTTGCCGTCTGTGGAATTCGCTACCGGATGCAATTAAGTCTGCTGACGGCCGTGTCCAGTTTTCAAAGCTATTGATGTCATATTTATTGTTCAGATTGGATGATGCATCCCAGTTTTGAGGCGTACATTGGAAGTGTTTATTGTTCAGTTGTATGAATGTGTATGAATGTGTAATTATGATTGTAATGCGTATTAACCTGTTTGTAATAATTGCTGTTAATGTTTTTTATAAATTGCATAAGCTACATTTATTATTATTTGTTGTCTGTTAAAGTAATACTTATTTTTAAGAATTTAATTTTGTATATGTTTGTAATTTTGTATAATATGTTTGTATTTTTGTATTGGGGTTAGGTGGAAGAGAGGACTAAACAGTCCTAACCTCGCCCCAAAAAAATAAAGTCATTTATTATTATTATACAAAAGTATAAATGGAGTTTTCAATAGATCAAACTGGCAACAATTTCATATCAAACTCAATTATTGTAACGATAAATTCGATTAATTTAATACTTTATGGGCTTTGTATGATCAAAAAATGGCAAACAACGTGGGAACATGTATTTTTATTCTTAAAGATAATTTCAATGATGCTCTGATTTATTTACATCAGTTATGTTAGCGGCCGTAAAGGCAGCTTCATTTTTTATGGAACATTTTTAGGATTTTCTAATCTCGATTTAATTCTACTAAAAATATAAATCAATATTCTTGGACACTGGGCTTTAAATATGAAATACCGAACAAAATCATTAAAAAAGTAAAATACGTGTTATTAACATCTCGCGAAAAGAATCAGATCAACTGATATTGGCAAATTGAGCGAGTGAATTATCCAACAGTGAAATAATTATTACAAATTATATTCTAAATGATGATTTCTTGATCAAAGGCTTGTGCAACTACATTATAAAATAGCATTCCATTCGGGAAAGTCTCTCTGTGAGGTAATTTTGTTTCCCTGCAGAACATTAGAGCCTCTTGCAATCTTTACTGTTGGGAACAGAAACGCTTTGAGCTTAATTTTCAGAAATGATAGTTAATTTTGTAAAGCTTTCTCTATACCTGAAATGTATCATTTGTTCTACGTTCACTGAGAATATTTTACTTTTGTAATTTTCTACTAGGAAACTCTTCTTAGCTTTCGTTATTTAAAGGAATAATAAGATTCGTTTACTTCATGAAAGTGGCGCCGCTGCAATTGGTTCTTCCATATATTGGGGTTTCATTTGCACCAATTGATTTTTTATAAATGATTGACAACTTTTTCTTTTGTAGCAAAAAAATATATTTTATTGTATAATCTGTTCCAGAAATATATATTGGGTATTAAGTGTATAATCTAATAGATATTATACAAACAAATTAAAGAAAAAGAAAACAATTTCAAGATGTATTGTGCACTCGTGTGTACATTAAAAGCATTGCATGATTTTGTTCTGAGTCACAGATAATTAATACTAATTATTTACCTTAGGTCCGTCTTGTGACTCCTTGTCGTTTAGTTTAAGACGACATGTTTCGGAGCCGTAACTCCATCATCTGGTCATCCCTCTGGTGAGTTCGTCGAACATTAAAAACATTAAAATTTTATACACACACATATTTACACGGACACTAACACACAAGTCACACAAATAAAAACACGAAATAAGCCGCATCTCAACGTCCGGTCAGTATAGTGCAGTGCAGCCTACTGGTCGTTATCTCTGTATGTTTTATACAAATGTAGTGTCATTCTCAGAGCGTTTCGTGTTCTTTTTCTTGATATGTCTATTGATTAACTTGTCTGTAGTTATACTATTGTATCCGTTTGCCACAGCTATATGTTTAATGATATTAATTTCGCTTTGGTAATCATCCTTGTTCATAGGTACCGTGATAAGTCTGTGGATAAAACTATGAAAAGCTGCCATCTTTTGTGAATATGGGTGGTGTGAATCGGCGTGTATTGTAACGTCTGTGGTAGTAGGTTTTCGATATATTTTATATTGTAACCTGTTTGTGTTTTTTGTTAATGTTAAATCGAGAAAGTTGAGTTGATTTTGCCTTTCCATTTCCAGTGTGAATTGGATGTTCGGTTTAATATCATTCATGATTTTTTCAGAAGTCCGGTTATTTGTCTGTTAGTTCCATTAAAAACTAAAAATGTGTCATCTACGTAACGACCATAATAAATTATATTTTGTCTATATTTATTTTGATCAGATAATAATTTATTTTCATAATAGTTTAAATATATGTCAGCCAATAGTCCTAATATTGGTGAGCCCATGGCTAAACCTTCTTCTTGTGTATAGAAGGCGTTATTGAAAGTAAAATAGTTTTGTTCCAATAGCATTTGTAATAGCATTGTTAATTCATTTATTTGCTGTTCAATTAATTTGTTGGTCTTGGTGAGGTAATCGCCAACAATTTGTATAGTTTCGGCTATTGGAATATTGGTGTACATATTGACTACATCGAATGATAGGATTTTGTAATTTGGAAGGATCTTGATATTTTTACTTTTGTTTATGAAATCTGTTGTGTTTATTATGCTATTGTTGTTTTCAAAGGTGGTGCAATTTTTTATAATTCTCTCTAGCCTCTTCACTGTTTTATAGCATGGCGCGGATGTGTAATTTATTAACGGTCTTATGGGTATGTGTTCTTTGTGTAATTTCGGCAATCCGGTGAACTGAGGGGGCCTGATGTTTAATCGGTTTAATGTACCTATGAACAAGGATGATTACCAAAGCGAAATTAATATCATTGAACATATAGCTGTGGCAAACGGGTACAATAGTATAACTATAGACAAGTTAATCAATAGACATATCAAGAAAAAGAACACGAAATGCTCTAAGAATGACACTACCATCAAAAACAGCTATATTATCTTCAGAATATACTAAATATTTACCCCATGTCTTACAAAACGTTTTCAAGAAACTTAATATAACTATATCATTCCGTACTAATAATAACTTATATGCTTCGTTAAAACCAAAAATTATCACCAAAATAGAGGAAAGTTCCGGAGTATACAGAATTAATTGCCAGGATTGTGACAAACATTATATTGGTCAAACAGGGAGAACGTTTAAGGAACGTTATAAAGAACATCTCCCTAACAAGAGCTCTGTTATCAGTAGGTCTGATTATTCACGTCACCTCATTGAATCGGATCATAAGCCGGGAGACTTCAACTCAACAGTAGAAGCCTTATACACGTGTACAAAAGGAAGAATAATGAATGCAATAGAGGAGTTTGAAATATATAAAACATTTTAAAAAACCAGATGACGTATTAAATGGCAAACTTACGTTCAACTCCCACTATTTGTACGACACGGCTATCAACCGTTTGTATAAAACATACAGAGATAACGATCAGTAGGCTGCACTGCACTACACTGACCGGACGTTGAGATGCGGCTTATTTCGTGTTTTTATTTGTGTGACGCATCGTGGATTGTGTGTTAGTGTCCATGTAAATGTGTGTGTGTATAAAATTTTAATGATTTTAATGTTCGACGAACTCACCAGAGGGATGACTAGATGATGGAGTTACGGCTCCGAAACATGTCGTCTTAAACTAAACGATAAGGAGTCACAAGACGTATCTAAGTTAAATAATTAGTATTAAAAGCATCTTCCGTTAATAAATATAACACGTCAGGTTGGAAAGTACTGTAACGTCTTTACTGTAATTCTAAATAACTGTTATTAATAACTAATAAACAAAAGTTTTAATTTTACTTGTGCGCTACGGATTCGGGGCTGTTGGTCGTTCTGAACTTTATACCAAGATATTGAACGTTAATAGTCTAAAACGTACTGTAAGAAAAAGCCGGCTCCTAAACACTGTTTATTTACTTGTACAAAGCATGAATATACAAAATATTTGTCGTAACTTTTTCACAAAATCCGCCACAGTTTTCGATTAAATCACGTGAATATTTCTACCGCCACTGTTTTTTCGAACTTCTAGCTTGAGTACTTTCAAACATAATCGAGGAATGAATTGTTTAGCAACATTTTCTGAAATATCTAAAAAAAAAAAAACAATATACTACAAAATTCTACAAAAATAGTTTTAGAAATTAGATTACTATGGAGCATGTGAACAATTAATAGTTAATAGTTTGTGTGTATGTATGAATTTGTGCAAATGTGTTACACTATAAGTATACTTGTAAATATGTGTCTGTAAATTGGTTTGTTCGTTGATGGGACTTTGATGTGTTCATCTCCCAGTAATTGTAATATTTCTTATTGTATAGTAATATTGTATTTGTAATTGTATAATAATATGATTGTCAGTAGATGTATCCTGATATTTTTGTTGTTGATATTTATTTTAATTGTAAATGGTAAAAAAGAAACGTATAGATGGACGGATTGTCAATGAAGCTCGAGATATTTGTATCATTAATGTCAGAATAGATCAATTTAAATGATTTGATTTATCATTCAATAGCTTAAAGATATTTGTTTTTATCTCTCAATCATCCTTAAAAACAGCTCCTAAAACTTCAATTTTTACTTGGTTTGTGCTTGGGAAATAACATTGTCAAATTTCAGCCCATACGTCAAACCGTATTTGAGAAAAACGGTTGTGACAGACAGATGCCGTGGTGGTGCTGGAACTACAGGTGTCTTTAGTACGGACACTAAAATTAAACTAGAACCTTTGTTTTGAAGCTTAAACCCTGTTCTTTATGCCTTTACTCAAAGCTTAAACTATAATTTAATATCGATAATAAGATCAAGGTCATCTCTTTGATTGACAAAATGGTTTACTCTGAATATAAATTTAATGAATAAATTATCAAAATAGAACCTGTAAAAGGTTTGAATTAGTGTCTCCACAAATGATCAAGGTTCTATACTGCAAATAGTCCTTGAAAACATTGTTAACATGAATTTGTTCAACTGAGTTCAGTAATTACTAATTGTTTGATAAAGGAAAATAGTAATGAGAAGTTTACTTTATTTTTATGTTAATTATTCTCATTAAAAATAAAAGTTAATTATTTATTTATTTTGTAAAATAGTGGTACTTTAATAGTTTAGTTGTTCTTAGTTTTTAACGATTTAACTTGAAAACTACTTACTTGATTAGAATCAAACATTTTAATATGCTAAGCATTGTTACATGTGATGTTGAATCTGTTCATGGAATTGAAAAATATATGTATAAGTTATATAATCAATTATATGCAGAATGTTCATAAAGTCCCTTTAACCAATCTTTATTTTTGTTACTGAAAATAAGTTAGCAAAACTTTGAATATATCTTGTGTTGCAGAGCACTTTTTTGACATATCTGACACTCTATGATTTTGGCGGGCTTGGGGGGGTAAAGGGGATTAACAATTTCAAATATGAAGATAGATCATGTAATACACCATTGAAACCCGTATTAAAAGAGAAACACAATGGCTCAAACTAGAGCTTAATATCTTACTTCGTTTCAAAGTAATGGACAATCAAACTTCTTTAAAATAACATGCAACCTACTTATTAATAATATCAACAGATTAATAACCTGCTTTTATGTAATGATAACAATACCATTTTCCAGAACTTTGATTATTTATTACTTTGAAACGAAGCAAGATACTAAGCTCTAGTTTGCGCCATTCTGTTTATCTTTTAATAAGCTTTTCAATGGTGTATTACATGACCTAACTTTATATTTGAAATGTTTTATCTCCCTACCCCCCTCAAGCCCCCCAAAATCATAAAGATTCAGATACGTCAAAAAAATGTGTCCTGTTTATGCAACACAAGATATATACAAAGTCTTGTTAACTTATTTTCAATAACAAAATTAATAAAGAGGGTTAAACATATAAAAATGAACACGCCGTGTAAAATAACAAGTGAAACAAGGCACATGTTCAATTATATTACATAAATAATTGTAGCTTAATATTGAACCCATACTAAAAATTAATTGTCAATTAACTCAAAATAATAACTTATAGACAAGTTGCTTTATTGTCACAAGTTGGTGGAGCAATAGTGAGAAGAGTTATTTACGTATTTTTAACATAGCACGACAACTTGTTAACAATACAAATTATCGATTATCGATAGTTAATTTAGTTTTCATTATTACTCGCTTTAATACACACTGTATTATGCTTTAAACCGAATCGACTATTAGTTGCAAAGTAACCTAAATTCCAATTTCTGAAATTCCTGACAAGTTTACGATCGGAATTTGAAACACAAACAAACTTTAACGGAGACAATAAAACTATTCGTAGTGCATCGTATCGCGACAGTAATAAAAACACAATCTGTTCCAATTCAGTCAGGTAATAACAAAAGTGTAAATCTCCTGACTACAATAATGTATGTTCACAGGGCGATTGATATGTGTCCCAGCTATTTTACTTTGAAACTATTTTGTAATATAATATATTAGTGTTGCAAAACCTAGACTTTTTATCTTTGTATTATTTTTTAAAGTTTTGTTTTTATTTTGTGGTTTTCTATGATCGCTGAAGATATGTGAACAATGCAGGTTGCATATTGCATATGTATTGCAATTTACGTATCGTTTATGGAAGTAAATTTTATGATAGATTTACAAACTAAGCGAGTTTTTTAACTTAATGTTTATCCTAGCTTGCTGATGTTGGAACCTCCATTACAACTGCATAAACGAAACAAAACATAAAAATACATTATAAAACTCGTTATACAATATTTAAAAGTGATAGTTAAGACAAACAATTTGGTTATCTAATTTTGTTTACAAATTAATGAACAAAACTAAGCCGTAATAACTGAAATGAGGAATACACTAAACAAACCCTAATTTACGAACACCTCTAAAACGAAATAGCGAACTAAGACCATAGATGCTAAGACTAACTACCGTATGTTAGGGTTATTGTTCTATATAAAGTCTACAGCGTAATTGAATTTTCGCAACTCCATTAAATAGTCAAGACCAAAACGAAAAGAAGTAATTTTTAATTTTTCTAACTCATAAAAACAAAAGTCATTCTGGATGCACAAGAAGTACACACTGTATAGTTGCAACTCCGCGCATCTTATAGATTAAATATATCTTTCATCCTGGCAATAACACACCTTGTAAAGACAATACGCTTAGTGCTTTTCATTGTCATCGGCGATTGTCACGGTAGGAAGACCATGCTAAATACCAATTATATAGATTTAAAATAGTAATACTAAAATGTTAAGCACTTTTAAAAATAAATACGTTAAATAAAAACTATGTTGGAAATGCTTTTAATCTACGTATTTTTCACCTTTTCTTTTGGAAATTTGAACAACTTTTTGTGGTTTAAAGTTCATAGTAATCGAAAATCTAAAAACATAAGCGATAGTAATGCCTTTCTTGCAGCAAAAGTACGAAAAGATTAACATTAATAAACAATAGTAAGTTGGGTTTAAGGAATTGATGAGTATCTAAGCTTCAGATATGGTAGCATCTTGGTATGATGAATTACAAAGCATTCATTAGGTTGAATAACATCAAAACCTTATTTAATGTAGCACAAACTTACATGAATAAAGATGGAGTGTGTGCTTTTTTTACGTAACACTTATTTTTACGACTCCAAGTTTATTAAATTCAAAACCATACCTATGTATAAAAATACCATAAAGTTTTATACTATGAAACGCTGTAATAATTAACACAGACAACAAATTCATATCATAATATATATATGATAAATTAAAGTATTTTGATCACAATTGTGTGAGTCGTATGCATGGGAGTGGCATGTTAACGTTAGTTACAAAACTAAAATTGCATTTAACTAACTACATACTGTGTTTAGAGTTTCCGTCAAATTTAACTATGACTTTACATAAGTAAAATACACTTGTGTTTAAAATAGGACTGCATTTTACACACCATGAATTAAAGGATGCCCTTACAAGAATAGTAAACCTTTTCATTTTAATTAATTTTAAACATCGCAAATTCCATCAAGGGACGAACTTGATGACTATTTAAGCCAATCGAAATCTCAAAAAGTATTATTTGACCACAATAATATGTTGAATACAAAATGATACCAATCGATCTATCGTGTAAACAGGAAGGTCACTACACTAATAAAATATTTAAGTACATTAATCTACTTGTAAAATAAGTTTCGGTGTGTAATAAACTTTATAATTAACAAAATAATTTCTCCTGATGGCATCTTTTATGTGTTATTCCATTCCTCATCCGTATTTGTGATACTGTTAGCATGGGCACCCATATGATATTTTCTGTGGGTGGGGAGGGGGCTAGCCCGTGGTATGGGGCTTAACACGTTCACTGCTAAGGACGCACATGTGAGGTTGACACTGAACACTATGAGAAGCGGCCGACGCACAGTGCATTGCACGCCAACCCCCGTATTGGGAGTATTTTCGATACACAGTGCATTGCCTGATTCGCACGCCAATCCCCATATTGGGAGTATTTTCAATACACAATGCATTGCGTGTTTCACACGCCAATTGTAAGCCTATATGCTACGGACGCACATGTGTGTCCGCTTTAAAATATTAGAGATTATTACGTAGAAAACTTCAAAAATAAAAAATAAAGTAATTTCTACTCATTTAGACTATAAATATAAAAAATAAAAGGTCAGCTCTTAGCATAGAAAATACGAAATTTGCGTAGCAGTGAACGTGTTAAGGAGTACCCTCCCCTCCTTCGGCAAAAGGAGTCCAGGGATGTTTTTGACTTGCCCAAAAAAACTTTTAAAATGTATGAAGCCAATTCGGCTGTTCAGGTGAAATATTAACCCACACAGTATTGAGTCTGCACCTTTACACCGTTAGTGAATATACAAAGAGCTATAACACTCCTAGAGGCCGCACAAAGTAGTGACCCAGCAGCTCATGCTTAAACTCATGTAAAAAATAAAATAAGTATATGTAAAATCAAACGGCACATAACACATAAAACATATTTTAGTGCTAATCCCTCTAAAGAAAAATACCTGACTATAATTAATAATATACATATTTTCCTTTCCCTGGGAGCTAGGGGGTCGTGGCCTCCCTCTGCCCATGGGTATGGGCGCCCATGACAATTAGAGCAAACACTCTACACTGTGATGCATAAACCAGCTTCATATAGGCTATAGGGTGATTCAAGAAGAAACTAAGAGGGTAGGTTTGATTGGTAAAAATAAAGAGTAAGGTTCAACATAAAACCGTCTATAATGTTTCTTTCGATAACTCAATTGTCTTTTGGGTACAGGAAATACAAATTAACAGTTATGTATGTCATTAAATAAGAACTACAACAAACAGCGGTAGACAAACAAACTATAAAATTTAAAAATGTAAAGGTGAAATTAAATACTAAGTAGTAAAATAATGAGTATTACTAGGTGATTAGACAAAAAAGAATCCGTATTAATTACTCAAACTATATGAAGCAGGTAAATCAAGTTTTTTTTGTTGATCAATATAAGGTGTTACATACTGAGTTAAGTGTTCCCTAACTGCACTGAGACATAACAATCAGTAACATCAGTCAACTGTAACCAGAATACGGAAGTCCTGGAGCCCGTATGTATACTTACGTAAAGCCCGTATCATTAAAAAGTCCTTACCTGCAACATAACAGAAATACATTATAATTACCTTCATGTTGGCAGTCATGCTACAATAATTATTGCACGAACTGAATTCACGATTACATAAAATGACTGGTGAGTTAATTAAAATATTACAAGAAAATTACATACGACAATATTAAGAAATACAGCTTGGACTTGGAACATAAGTGAATAGTATAATCTCTGTATATTAGTATAAGAATAT
>JAGFPH010000431.1:55578-66205 GCA_018207615.1 Philaenus spumarius | reverse complement strand
AATAGATTATTAACAGCAATTAATTTGAATTTGTTATAGTCCTGTAAGAATATAAATTGTAAAATAATAGTAATTTTCTTCATGTATGTAATATTTGTACGTATCAAATTGTAGGCCTATGTATTTTTTAATTCTTTAAATTATTACATCTCAAATTAAGCCAACTTAATGTATTTTTAATTATTTCCGTCTATTCAATTTTTAATTTCTTATATGTGTGCATTGTATTATTTATGTACATTATTCCAGTGTTTTAATCATATTTCAATTCCCGTCTACGCCCATTACAATCTACCGCTACCGTTTGTGTGACTACGACTGATGACGTCACGTGAACGCTGTGAGGCCTTGTATATTTAGGAGGTATTGTCTGAGCCCAACAAACGGGTGAATTAAGTTGTTGAAATAAATATTCCTAGATAAATTAAAAAAAAACCCTTTTAATCTAAAATGTGATCTTACTATATTAAATATACAGGGTGAGTCACTACTGACTACATTAATTTTAAGAGTTGGTTCTACTTATGAAAAGGAACAAAAAAAATGTATATAAGCCCTTGGTCTGACCTTAACCGTTTAGCCATTGTATTTGGATAACCTAATAGAACTCCGATCCAATGCAATATTTTGTTCCACTGGAAATTCGACTTTTTTGGCGCTATCTATTGGGGAAACGAAGGAAGCTGGTTGGAAACACCAATGCTTACAATGCTTCCTCCCTAGCGCTACCTCGCGGCGCGATCATGTACTATTTTCGCGAACACCTTTTTTCCGGCACACAACCCCCGTATGGATGCAAGATCTATTTATTATTCATGATCTATGGTTTAGCTGTCGTGGCGGATTTTGTGATTTTTCAAATTACATGACTTGGTACTGTTAGTTTGACGATAAAAACCACACTAATGTAGTTATGACATGGAAAGTAATTCCATTTGAAAGAGCATTAAATTTCCTATAAATTAAACATAGTACCCAAATAATAACTCCTTATACAACTTTTTTTAAATAACTTTGTCAGCTTCTGAGCTCCTACGAGATGAACTGAACTTGAAGGCGACTGTGAGGGAATTCAGAAAAAGACTTCGAATGTGTATCAGGGTAAACGGTGGACATTTTGAAAATCTTCTCAAATGATGAAATCGGTTGAGAGCCGTGATACCATGTTATTTTTATGTGTGAACTGTAACTAAAGATTTCGTTCAGTTTCTATTAATTTTAATTTTAAAAAATCCGGTAAAAAAATGTTGCATTTATTTTTCTTATCAAAAAACAGCTGATTATAACGTTTTTAATTTCCAATCAGCTGATTTAGTCAACAGATTCAGCTGGTAAAGAAATTACAGATATAGTAATTAGTTTGGTGTTTAGAACCAATACGATAAATCCTAATGCTGTACCTAGACAACATGTTTGTGAAATTTCAACATTTTTCAACAGTATGACCCCTTAATAATTATACATCATTTTAAAGATAAATAAATAAGGAAGTTTTTTATTTTTATGTAATTGAACATAAGAATACGAAAAATTTAACTGATTTAATTGAGCCTTAAAGGAAAAAGTCTGTAACGATAATTTTTAACTTTAAAGTTATTTAAAAAATGTTGTATAATGAATTATTATTTGGGCACTGTTTAATTTATAGAAAATTTTATTCTCTTTCAAATGGTATTACTTTCCATTTAATAACTACATTAGTGTGGTTTTTATCGTCAAACTAATAGTACCAAGTCGTGTAATTTGAAAAAAATCACAAAATACGCCATGGCAGCTAAACGGTTAAGGTCAGACAAGGGCTTATTTACATTTTTTTTTGTTCCTTTTGATAAGTAGAATCAACTGTTAAAATTAATGTAGTCAATAGTGACTCACCCTGTATATATGTATATATATATATATATATATATATATATTATTATTATTATTATTTGGGTTTATTGTATGTTATTTGACTTCTGAATTCAAAATGTTACGGGTTTGATGATCAGCCATAAAATTTCTTTAGTGTATTTACTTTCATTAATTGTAATGCATTTCGACATTGTTATCATGGATCTGACGATGACGGTATAACCGTCGAAAATAGTTATCTATCCTGATAATACTTTGGATTGTCTGATGGAGTGAATTAAGGTATACATTAAGGTATACATTTATATAAACATTGATGCGTTTTCTTTTTTTTTACTAATAACCCCATTTAATTTACAACAACTAAAGAAAACAATTTCCAGCAAATGTCACCAAGATAAATCTTTTCAAATTGTCGAAAGTTTGTAAAGCAAAACTCCAAGTTACAAATATCACTAAACTTTCTCCCATTTCACCTTTTCCTAACTTTTCTCTACGTAAGCAAAATAAGATAAAACTGTTATTGAAGCTCTACACCGTTATAGTCAAACTTTCAAATACAATTTTCACTTCGTTCCAATCTTTAGTTTTCTTCACATTTGCAATAGACTGCGCTACTATTCGTCTGACAAAATACATAGTCGAAACTCAATCAAACTAAATCGAAAGTTTGCAGAATTATCATTTGTTACTTTAAGTACTTTAATGTAGTAGAATAAATAGTTACACATTTTAAATTATTGGCGAATGGTATTAAGTTTATTAGATGTATTTTTTTCATTGTAATAAAAATAATAACAAACAGGTATCTAAATGTATATGTAACGTAGACACACTGTTCAGATATAAAAACACAAACACGTTCGTCTAAACTAAAAGTACGAATATGCTAACATATACTTTTTACGATGTACTTCAATGCAAGTTTCGTATAAAAGATGTTTAATTGTTATCCTTCAGTCAAATACAAATTTGAGGTTTTTCATACTTTAATTTTTAAGATGTTTCTGTTAAATTTGCCATCTAATGATTAAACGATCTATATTTTTATTACTGAGTTATAATCTTAATTTCAGAGGGAAAGCACAGATAATTGCCCATTTGTATGTCTTAACTTCTTTAGTATTACTCTATATACATTTTTCGTGCAGTACGTCGAGATATTTTCTCAAAATTAAGTAATATAATTAAACATTACGTTAACAACGTTTAACTTAGATTTATAAATGATTCTGTGTATACATTTTGATAGTCATTATCAACCTGTTGAAAGATGAACCCACTTATTAATATTTCTAACTATAATAACTCGACACACTTTCAGGTTATGCCTAGCCTAGATAAATTTGAATACAAATTAAACTTAGATACGAATTCTTAACTAGAGTTGGGTCTTAAATAAATTTAACTAATAATTAACTTTATTCGTCAGAAGAAAATTCAAGAAAAAACTGTATTTATTGTTCACAGGACTTGGGATGGTTAAACTCTCTAAGACCGAAACACGAGTACCTAATGAAATACGCACATTTTTTGTGCTTCGTCACCTATACAAATATATAGTCGAAAGGATTCTTGTTACAAATGACTAAACTAAATCATGTACAAGTTGGTATTGTGTGTGTAATATTACCATTCCAAAATTATTTCAGTTTTTGATTACAGTAGTTAAAACGTTCAAGAATAGGCTGCGTTAAATTATTTTATATATATTATTTATGTATTGTCAACTATAGTCTCTAGTTATACTTTACCTTATTTATGTGGCTACATGTTTCACTACCACGGTCAGCATCTATATGTCCACTCAAACACTCATATTTAACTTAAATTTTCGTACCTTGGTTGTACACGTCAAAGAAATGAATATAAATTATTTTGATTAAAACTGTGCAAGGGAAGCGAAAATTGATGGGCGAAGTACTAAAGGGTATCCACTAGTTCATAATCAATGTTCTACGTAATGATGTAATAATCACAATGGCAGGGCTTGTAACAGTTTGTAAGGTAAAAAAAAGTGAAAAAGTGACATTTTATAAAAAAGTGAAAAAAGTGACAACATTTTATAAAAAAGTGAAAAAAGTTACTAAAATCTAAATAAAAATTGTGTATGTGATCAAAGTAATGATTGACTAGGTGCTCTGGTCCTGTGGCGACCCATGGTGATGCCAATGCAAACATATTATTGTACGGAAATGATGATTGATTAGGACAGAAGCACTTGGATCTAAGTTGGGTGGTGGGGATAGCTGTGACCTGTACATAATGTTAAGACAGAGATCGAAATAGACACGCAATATCCCCAACATTGGTCCATAAAATCCCTAATTTTGTCCATAATTTTTACATTTTTGCAATTTTTACAGGAATTTTATATATGTTCGGAATAAGAAGTAGCCTAAAATATTCTCTGGATAGTCATCCTCTAAATGTTAATGAAAGTTTTGTCAAAATCGGTTCAGTCATTCAGGATATCAGCCCGGATAAACAGACAGGCAAAAAATGTATAATAGGGTGCTTTGGTTTTGTCTGAGCTTAGAAAAAAGCTTATATTTTGAAATCACATACAGACACTCCAATTTTATTTATATGTATAGATTATAAAATTATAAAGAGTATTACACCTTCCAGCATAGCTTGTGCCATAAATGTAAAATCCATTTCTTTCAAAGCTTTCTTAAATCTTTCATATGCTTTAAACAGAAGTTTGGCTGCACTTTCACTTTGAACCTCTTCTTATTTTCATAATTTAAAGCATTTTCGTCATCAGGAATGCTTCTCTTTTTTTTTTTTTTTTTTGTCAAGATGTTTCTTATTTTCTTCTTCAGCTATTTTCCTGTTTTGTTCAGTCTTCTCAACTTCATGTTTACAAGTCTCTTCTTTTCTCTCTCCAAGTAGGCATTATATTCTTTATAAGCCATACGTCTCAAGGAAAGGAGCTCTTCAGTTACAAGAATAAAATAAGGATTGTTATCAAACCGTTTAAGGGCACTTTTAACTGTGATTAAACTATTTAAGGTTCTTCCAGACATAGATGCTCTATCATTAGTAAGGGTTCTACCTAAAGTGGAAAATCCTCTTTCACATCAGCAGCCACCTATAGGATGAAGCTTTGACAACTTTTTCAACTGTTAAAAATCTAGGAGTTATTTTCCATTGAAATCAGATTTGCAAAAAAAAAACTGAGACTATGGATTTTTCTTTGTATTTTCGTTCATCTTTTTTCTAATTCAATAAGTTTCCACTCATCCAGGAGAATATCTGTTTGGACTTGCCATGGGGTGGCCCTAGCAATTTCAACTATACTTTGACAACTTTCTTTTGATAGCCTTTCATTGAGATCGAAACATGATAATCTCTTAAGCACGAAATTTGTAATAGATGATTTGTTCAAAACATGCTGAATAGCTTCGAAAGAATGCTTTTGAACTTGAGAAGTTACATCCTTCTCCCCAATATTTTTAAAGTTTGTTGATATTTCATCCGAAAATGTGAGTTATTTAAAAAAAAAGTAAACTATCAGTATTAAAAAATCGTCATCATTAATTTGCCAAAGATAAAAATCTTTGAGAACTTCTAGTTAGCAAATCCCCCCTAACATTTTCATGACTAACTGAGACGGCATAGAATGTAATAGATAAATGAACGATTCTTATTTTTGGAAGAAGCCTGTCATGATAGTAAAGATTTTAGAACTAGACATGACAATATTAAGTTCTTATTTCATTGTAGATTTCTTAAGCAACCTTACCGTTTTCAGATACCCAGGGCTTTTCATTAAATTTGGCCTATGCATTGGCAGGTATGTTAGAAAATACTTCTCTGTGGCTTCCCATTGTTCCAAAAATCTTTCAGTACTGCTCTGTATAGTAAGCCACCGACTTGGACAATGTTTTATAAACTTATGATTTAAATTTATGATTTACAGTGTCAGTTTGTCTTTGAGTTTCACTGTAATCTCCCCATCTGCCTAGTCATTTATGGAAGAAATTATGGACAGCAAAAATAAGTTCTGAAGCATATTTACCAAGTTCCTATAAACCTTTGATAAAAGCATTGTGTATGGTATGAATATTGCAGATTCTTAAATTTAGAAGTCCCTTTTTTCTAACTAAGAGTTCTTCTGTTCATTTAATATCCTTTTTCCAGATTTGTTGATTATCTGATTCTAATATATGAATGTTTAATTTTATCACAGATTTTACAAAAAAAGGTCATCGTTTGAATGTTTCTTCCCCAAAAACTTATCCTGTACCCTTTGTGATCATTTTTATCCCACTATAAGTTCTGAAATTTGCACCTTCCACATACTTTATTTAATACTTTATTGTACAGTTAATTTATTAATTATAAGTAAAAACATTGAAAACACAATCTGTAATATTGTAAACAAAATATTTTCAAATATGCATAAAAAAATATATAGGTGAATAGAATATAACATATACTATAACTCAATGAATGGTTGTATATCTAAAACACTAAATTAGTAAAAAAGTTAATAATTTTATAAAAAGTTCAATGGTGATAATGCATTAGAATGTATTATATTTAATCCACAATATGATAAACAGAGTGCAAAATCTACGTTTATTCAAATATTATGATAATTACTATAAACTTTGTGATAGTATACAAATTTGATTAATCTGAAAAGATTTCTTGGTTCATATTTCAATAAGTACCAAGATTGAAAACAACCACCCTAACATAAGATTGTAATTGTTATATTTACAATAATGGTTTAGTTATATAATTAGAAATAAATACAACCAGTGCTTTGCGAAACTGCTAAACGCTAATGTTTCGTACTATCCTCACTTCTTTGTCATTATATTTCACCGGTATTAAGACTCTTATAAAATACATAAAGTTTGTCTTTAAATATATGTTTGTTGTAATAAAACTCAAACAGTAAATGATACATTCAATAACAATACCATTAACAATAATCTTCATTACAACCCTTGCTACAATTACCAAACTAGGCCTATAATTTGTTACATATAATTAATTACAATACAAGATGAGTTACAACACACAATTATTATAAAAAATACTTCAATTTTTATTATTGAAGTAATACGCGGTTTTTCTACATACTTTTAATTTTGGACATTTCTTAACCAAATTATTGAAATTGTAAGTTTTCAAAACAATTTTAAAATATGATAGCATAAAACAAATAAATCGAGTTTTGCTCCAGCATTAAACTAAACAAGTAAAAATAGGTCACCCCCACCCCCTCAATACACTCGACATTAACAGGTCTTTGCACTTAACCCACTTCTCTTATCCACACAGTAAGTCACAGGGTATCACTCAAATTAATTGGCTCTCAAGTAACAATACAAGGGTTTAAGTTGACACCCTCGACTTCAATTAAAGAGTTATTTACTTAATTTGCCTCAATTAGGTGATAATTTGTCACCCTTTATCCACAACAGGTGTCTTCTAAAAAATATGAAAGTGTTATAGTGAATTTTTTTTGGTATTTTCTACAAGATTAAATCTACAAAGAGGGAAGTCGAAACAGAAAAAAAGTTAAAACCGAATAACAGTACAATCGTAATGTTTAAGATCACGTTTTCAGTATAGGTAATCAGAAATATAGTTTTCCTCTGCTCTACGTCTCTCTACAGAATTATGTTTCAAGTGCTCCTGGCTTAAAACGAAAGGGTTTTACGGTCAAAATACCCATACCAACATAGCAGCACTCAAAACATATATCAAGACATATTGTACACCCTTCGAGAAATATCTATAATTTATTTGTGTCTAGGATTGTTTAAAATGTGTTAAACTAAATTTAAGAAGTTAGAAAAACAAAATCCAACTCGATAAGAAACAATTACTCAAGTAATGTTGATAAGTTTTAGTCAGCGTAAATAATCAGCAAAATAACAAAATTAATGCATTGTTTTTTGAAGACACTATAAAATTACTTTCATGTGAAGTAAATAAAAATGCTAGTTGTCCAATTAAAATACATAGCTCAGCTGACACAAGATTGTCATTAGTAAAGTAATTAGGTGTTTACAACTAATTAAATTAATTTGTACCTTTAACTTGGGTCAGGTTTTTGTTTAGGCTTTTTGTTTGGGGTTTGTGGGGGGGGTCTATTCTAGAGGGATCAAGTAACTGGAAACTGTTGTAAAATATTCGTCAATTGTGTTTTACATAACAAGTAGCTCCTTCATGATCATGCTGCTGTTTAACCTTTTTTAACCAATCAATTGCTAGTTTTACATCTGTAAATATTACAGGAAATAACTATAGCAGTCGAGTCAGTGACGAACGACACAATTTACAGTGAAAAACTGAAATTGAAAAACATCAAATATTAACTTCTTTAACGTTAATTAAATTTTTAATTTCAACATCTAACTTTCATTCTGTTAACTAAATAAGTATTGCGTTAATTAAAATGCGCAGTTATTTTAAGAAATATTTTCCTAGTAGTGTTACGCTAAATAGATAGAATCGTAAAACATAGAAGATAGATAATTCATTTCACTCAACAAAATCCATAAAAACAATCGTTGGGCTTTCTCCACCATCTTAAATGTGTCTCCTAAAAAGGTTTGCACAAAATGGCAATCAACTAATTAAAGAATGCTATGAACTTGAGATAGGAAAAGCGCGGTGGCTGAGAGGTGAAGGCGTTAGCCCAGTCTGATACAGACCTACAGAAACCTTGCATGTTTGAATCTGATTACTAGCTATCGGTTTTCCTGCGTTGTAAGCTGCCCCTCCACATCTAAAGAAAAGATATTAAGTAAACAAATTCAAGTGAGTTCAAATTCATATGCAGAATAATAACGATGATTGTTCAACCAACTTTTAACATTTTTTTTCATTTTATGAAATTGGGGGGTTTCAGTTAAATCCTAACATACTGAAAATTACACAATTTCAAGGCTGTTTGTCGTAAAAAAGTTGAAAATGTTATGACGTAATTAATGCCTATTTTAACCTTATAATATGGGATAGCTTAATTACAGTTTCCATAGGAATATTCATTATTTTTAGTAAATAAAAAAATGAACAACATTTGTAAACCATGCCTGCTGTTTACCATAAAGGTACAGAATAGTCATCAAATATACCATACACACGAACACACGATTGTAGGGATATATCGCGGTCTGGTCTAAGTATGTAGACTATTAACCTTGGCCAATTCTGAGTAATTCGTGTTTGAACGTCCTGTTTACTAATGAAACTAACTGAGCGACTAAGATTCATGTAGTCATGGCACTGATATAACTTCCGGTATTTTTTCACAGCGGATGTGTGTATTAATGTGAATACCGACTGAAGGACAGTCTAAATACAATGACAATGTGTTTATTGAGTGGAAAGTCCAGGTAAATATACGTTATTCTGTACTTGAATTTATATAATGTCATTATTGTTGTATAATTTTACTACTTCCGCGGGCAGTGTCAACGGACTCCATCAAGAGTAGTTTAAACAGACCAATTTATCAAAGACACAATATTTCTAGCAATAAAAACTTAAGAATCATAAATCAATGTGTAACATAATTTTTAAAATAATCAAACCACGATTTTGATAAGCAAATTAATGACATTATGTTTAATGACTAATAGTATGTTTAATAGATTTTAAAACAGAACTTTAATAGACATATGTGGGTCGCGTATTCCTGAATTGGACTGCATCTTCAGGGTAGAATACAAAATGACAAACAAGAGTTTCACAGTAAATCTTAACAAAAGCTAAAAGCTTTGGCTAGAAACCAGGTCAGATGGTGATGCTTTGTGGACAAAAAGAAAAGAAAGGAGTCAAAGGAAAGTCAAAGGAAGCTCACGACCTTTACTGTGAAACCAAAATCAGATGATCTTTCACAGCTTCTATAGGCGTAACGACTTGGTTGAAATAAAACCATATTGGTTCTGCGAAAGGTGATACAACTTTGAATATTATCTATCTGGCAAATAATACAAACTATATTATTTTGGGAAATTGGAAAGTTATCTCATCATACTTTTCATACGCAATAGTAAATTTTGAACTATTACCGTATTTTTTAAATAAGTCAACATTTCAATCGCAACTTAATAACAATTCATTCTGTTCAACATTTTAATTTGGTAGGTTTCCTTGTAAAATTACTTGGAAAAACAATTGCCACTTATTTTAAATCAAACTTATACATGTGTTATGTAAAGTATTTCACAGTAACTACTTGGGATGCTTATGAAACTACTACTATTATAGGTTACTGAGGTTCAAAACATTTTGTTTGATTGTCATTTGCTTTAATGTCTACCTGAATTGTTTTTGTATTTTGTAAAGATAAAAACCCTGAGCTGTCATGTCTGTATGATAAAGTAATTAAGTTTACATTTATTTCAATCTGATTGAATAATTATTACAATTGTTGTACTACGACGAACAGATGCTGCAATGTTACTTTAAACGGTGTATCTCTTTCTACTTGCGTCATGTATGGTAATTTCATTCAAAGTACCTGTACTCAAAAAAACTTTGTTCTCGACAATCCCACGTTTCTCACTCACTTCAATAAGCGTCTGAATACTGCGTTTTTTTACAACTACCACTGTCCCTTCACTGAGTGTTTCGCGTCACATGAACCAATTTCTCTGCGGAACTGACATTTCGGTGAACACACTTCGAACAATTTCACGAGAAATACGAATTTTTAATAATACTTTCACATTTGTACAGTACCGAGCACGGCCAACAAGAATTCACTGAGTGTTTTGCTATACATGTTACAGTT
>JAGFPH010000431.1:39788-55568 GCA_018207615.1 Philaenus spumarius | reverse complement strand
AACAATACTTTCACATTTGTACAGTACCCGAGTACGGCCAACAAGAACTCACTGCTTTGCGACAAATGTAACAACAATTTAATCTACAACTTCATCTCCAATACATTTTCTCGTAGAATGAGTATTATAGCCAATATTTAGCCCGACAGACTACAAAAACTGAAATTTTGCACTTTTTGAAAACAAATCCTATTTTTGAAGTCCTGTATTTTGGTATTTATTTTACCTACAAAATTGGGATTGGACTCAAATTGTAGGAAATATTCACAGCTTCAAAAAAGGATAGAATGACTTTTTCCGTAGGAAGCACCGTTTTAGGAGTTTCGGGCCAAAAACTGAAATCAGTGGGAAAATTTCCAGGTTTTTCGAGCATCACGAAGTTAGCATAAGTCTTTCGAAGCTGCAAACTTGGTTTTACACTACTGGTAGGTACCCTAACGACATACCAAAAAATCATAAACATATGAATTTATCCGATGTTTGCCTCTTTTTTTTCTACCGTCAGTGAGTGGTCTAAGTTTATCTATGTTAATTAAAACCCTTACACTGTCAATGCTATTTTTTTGCAATGCCAAGCCATTTCGTGTGCAAGCATATTTTCAAAAATTCGCCAAATATAGTAATTATAAACCAATCCAAAAGTGTTCCATTTTAGACCAATAACGCAGAAAACATTTATCGATAACTTAACTAGAGTTTTACTACTTTTAGATATTTAATAATTAGACTGCTTAGCGATAATAATGTTTGTACAATTTTTTTTGTGGTATAAACTATTCCTAAAAACAAATCTCAATAGTTTAAATGAAACTAACTCATAAAACGAAGTTATTTGAACACCTCTTAGCCATTACGCAGTCACATACTACTTCACTCGTTGAAGCTGGCTAGTTTGTACTCCAGGTAATTTATGTGTTTCCGTCCCGTTCGTTTTCCTTGACGGATAAACCCAGGCTACAGAACTATACTCTTGGGTAATTCTACAATCCGACTCGCTGTAGCTATCCGAGAGATTCACAAGAAGCGTATAACCAGATTGAAAAGAAATAGAGACGCTGTAAAGAATTGGGAATTCTAATTCACTTTGGGAAATTGCGATGTTGTGTATTCAGCCCCAATCTTACTGGGATAACAATTGCACGCGTCAGACGTCTAAATCCATCACACAATATACACAACACTTGTCCTACTCTACCATATATACAGAAATGGAAAACACGATCAACACCTGTAAACAAGTAAATAAAATACAATTTATTGATTCAAAATTATCAAAATTAAAAGACCATTGTGTGTAGCATGTTTATGTACTTTAACTAACTAGCTGTGAAAGGTTTCTTAAATAAAAACAACGGATAGAATAATCTATATTAGTATAGTTGAGCTCAGAAGGAAAGCAATGATTATTGCCAGTTATTGTATTTAAATATCTTTAGTATTACAAGAAATTTTGCACAACTTTGATATATTCCAAAATACTGTAATGGCAAATTTTTTATCAATAGCCACAATCTGTTAAAGCTCATTAATATTGTGTAAAATAACAGATGAAACAGCTGATAAAGGGTTTCAATAACTCAACTCAATTTTAGATTAGTCTAGCCAAGACCAATATGAATAATTTATACTTAGAATTGTATTTTAAACTAGGGTACAAAGTATAATTAACTAACAGTAATGAGATATATAAATGGACCCACAACACAAAGTTTTAAAAATAACAAAGTTACTTTATTGACTTATGTAAGTTTTGATAACTATGTTAGCTTCTATGTTATCACATAATTAATTATCATCGTATTCTGGAAATAGTGTGGGTATTTATAACACCCACATTTTGTGTATTTTTTTGCCAATTTTACATTTACTTAACAAACTACTATTTATCAAACTAATTAACCAAGTCAAGTGTACAATTTTATCGTATGTGTAGTTATAAATTGTATCTTTTTATATAATATAAAGCACTCAGTTTGTTTCTAAATTTGCATATTGTCAAGAAATGGAATATGTTTCTTAGATCCTTTAGATTTGAACAGTTTAGTAATCTCAAAGTTTAAAATTACGATAGATTCGAAAAAATTATTCTGTAAGTGCGACTAGCTAAAATTAGCACAGTGTTAAATGGGAAAGAACGTTCGACAAGGCGGTTTATAAAACTGAAACATAAATCTTCGGCTAGGTTCATTGAACATTAAATCTTGGAATTTAATATCCATCGGTATTAGAATAGTACAGTCGGGCAAGGAAATAAAGAGGATGACAAATTGCATGTCACATGACGTCCCAAGCTCTTTACATTGGTTAAATTAACCAAATAAACCGCAAATTACATCAAAGTCTACAAAGTCAAATTAAACCGCTTGCAATGTTTACTTGCGAAGTTAATTAATTTCAGTTTAAGATCTACGAGTCAAAACAAAGGGTACTTAGTTTGCAGGGTATGCATTGCGAGGTTAAGTGCTGAGGGATATTTAATGTAAAGTTACGGTCAACTTTATAAATCGAATGATATACATATCGGTGAAGGTGAAAAACACTTCTAGAACATTTAAAACTGTGTACTGTTACCAACACAATAAACATAAGTTAATGACGAGGATGTTGACTGTAATTTTTTTCTTTCTTAACGACTTTTATGGCAGTTAGAGTAATGAAAACGGGGAGCATCGAATAGCTGTTTCAGCAAAGTACGAGATGGCAGCTTGCAGCCATCAGGAAATTCCCTAGATGCTGCTACCCCTGTCCCCAGTGCATGTCCGTCGGGGAGAGGGAGGATGTTTTAGTGGCTAGTGCTTCTTACTTACACCCAAGTATAAGGTGAGTACCACAGTACCTCTCAGGAGAGAGATCTGCGTAAATCCATTTCATCCTACCGAAAAAAGAAAAAAGCGCAGGTAAATAAATAACCAGTAATCAGGTTCGAATCTAAGATGTTCCAATTGTAGCAAACTGGTTTAGCCACTCAGCAACACCGCTCCACTTTTAATTTAAAACAACAAGAAAAGTAAAGTTTACATTTTGAACTGTGCTTTTATTAATTAACCCTGAACTCAAAATTTGTGAGTTTTAAAATATTTTAGATTGGATATTTTAAGTGGACTGGGTACTTTCAATATAAGTTTTCAAACACATTTAATGCAAAACATCCTCTGTGGGTTTCTAAAAAGAAGATTTTCTTAAAATATTCTACGTTTTTATATTTTTGTCTTTACTTTATTACTTCGGCATACAAGAAACATTACCGGTACTGTTTTTACAGTCTTAGTTTTTATTTCACGCTCCACCTCGATATTTTACCTGTCTCTAAAGGTCGCGCTCCACTAACAAATAACTTGCCAACTAATCACTCTACAAAATCCTGAACATAGACCATAATAGACTATAATTGACAATGCCTATGGAATGACTCTTGAGAAGTTAGATAACTATATTGTCAAAATAGCCTGTTTTTTGTTTATCTTCCCTACTTGTATCTATTAATATATGCCTTAATCCTTTCCTATATTAAGGATTTTAAAATACAAACTGTATGAGGGTCACCAGCAAGTCCTTCTGGTTGGTTTTCTTATGTTATATATTTAATGAATTTAAAAAGTCAATCTGAAATTTCAATAGTAGGTACCTATTCTCTTTGAAAATGATTTTATTTGCTTTAAATATATATTGAAGGTATTTATTATTCTGAAGGTCCAAGATTATTTAACCACTTAACCGAGAAATTGCTCCGAATAGTAACATTTTTTTTTTTAAATCAATTTGAAAAAGAATAGGTACTAACTATTGAAATTTCAGATTCACTTTTTAAATTCATTAAATAACGTAAGAAAACAAACCAGATATAAATTAGAAGGACTTGCTGCTGGACCTTATTCAGTTTGTATTTTAAAATCCTTAATATAGGAAAGGTAATATAGACACAAGTAGGGAAGATAAACAAAAAACAGGCTATTTTGACAATAGTTACCTAACTTCTCAAGAGTCATTCCACAGGCAATGTCAATTATGTAGTTTCCTATACAAATGGATATACAGTATTTGTAAATTAATAGAGATGAGATGATATATAAGATTTTTTTACGCAATGAATATTCATATTATTATGAATAACTAATTATTTGTACGGAATTCTTTGATTTGTACAAGAAGTCCTATTCATGTGTATAGGAGATGTTTTGATAAGTGAAATAAATCATTATTACTATTATTATTACATCTCGTGATGTAGATACTCAGGAAAGCCTTATATTTGAAATCCTACTGAATGTAGTAGGACTAGATGTTAAATAGAAGTAATTGGGAGGAAACTTTCTCGAGCCATGAGGCAAATCCCTCGCAAAAGGAAACGCTATTCCCTGGTAATATTTCCCCTTCACAATGATAAAGTGTGAACATTTCGTTAAAGCAGCCGTAAAAGCAAGCACACGCGTTTAACTTTATTAGGCGTAGTTAGCCAACGTAGTCCGAGTCAATTTAGCGTTGGCTACAAACAAGTCATTTCATTATGATACGGCTGTTTATAAAGTGAGGTGTTTTTCGTCATGTATACACAAAATTAAACATTATACACATCAAATATTTGCAGGAAAGCTTGTTTCAAGTATCATTAAATGTAACAACCTAGCTTAAAAACCACAGTTACGAATATGATAAGCTGGCAAACAGTATATTGATAAATAATAAACTTCGCTATTTCATCAAAAAACAGTAAATTTAAAATCCTTAATTTTACATTTGTTTCAAAGGTTCACTGCATGAAATGTATATTATAATTGTTCTCACTTTTTATTTGTTATAATTTTATATGTTCGAGTTTATATATTACATGCATTTATAATATATTGTTTGTGACCAGGAACTTTCTGTTTTCATTTCAATTATGTTATGCTATTTAAATTTCTATATGCTAATCAATGACATATCTGTATGAGAGGAAAAGTCTGTATGTATAAATACACATTCGCTTAAGGCTCTTCTTTACCTTGAAGAAAACTCCCGTGTTATCCAGTATGATTTCAATGCAAAAGGCCTGACTCAAGCCGCAAAATCGTTGAAACATGCATTCGTAATACCGTGTTTCGGATTCTATTTATAAATTAATAATCTGGGAAACTACTTTGAGTTACAAAGAAGGCTTTATATTTTTTACGTGTTACCTTAAAATATGGAAATTATTGCTTAAAACTCCCAAAAAATGCGTAAAAAATAATCGTTTTTTACTCATTTAAACGGTTGATTAAAAGGAGTTGCCGACGATTTCTTTCAATTATGAGGTATAAGACAAAAGCACAAAGCCTTTAAGAACAATTTAAGATGTTTTACAACTTTTTAGGTTGAAAAACGGCGTCCGAAACACGGTAATACGAAGTGCATATTTTTGCTGTTTTACGCAAGGTATAGAAGACCCTTAAACCTTGAGAACTACTGATCCCATTATCATGCTATTTTTCCTACAGTATAGTACTATTTTCGGTGTATAGTACGCGCACCTCCATAAAAAACATTCATTTGACTTTTATAAAAATCCCGGTCGTACCGGACGGTGCAGTGTGCGCGTAGCTTTACTCGATCCTTTATTGGCGTACAGCGTAGACGTCATAAACTTATTAAAAGAATAGATTTTTATAGTACACCATTACTTAATTTGATCAATGTCTTAAATTGACACTAAAAATCTTTTTTTCAGTTGAAATTATAGTTCTTAAACTATGTTTGTTTAATTCTAATGAAACACCACAGAGTGTCTTTCTTCCCTTTACGCATAGTTTTTTTAAGGATTGTCAACATATACTGAAATTTTCTTTGAATGGTCAACTTCCACTATGTGTAAAATAGATGGCTTATATTTAATGAGTTTGTATAAATTCTGGAATGTGAAACCAAGATATGTCTAGAATAAAAATAATATTAGTCTACACTCGTTCGGGTTATGGTCTGTCTAGTTATATTTACTAACATTTTGTTTTTAAAGTATTCAGTGAGTTCGGTAGTAATTTCATAAAACTACAAAATTAAGGGGCGAATGTTAACAAAGTGGAACAAATTCAGGCCAAGCTCTACCAAGAATACACATAAACAATACATTATTTGGTAACACAATAACAAAATAATACAGTATAATATGTATTCAATTGCAAATTAGAGTTTAGCAAAATGGCGCAGTTGATAAAAGTCCGGTCTGCTTTAGATGGAACACAGTTAGTTCCGTAGGTTCGAGCTTAGCTACTGGCGTTCAGTTTTCTTGCGCTATACGCTGCTCTGCCTTATAGGTTCGTCATGTCTAGCCATGTATCACGGCTTCGTAGCTCCTTCATTTCACCTTTTACGATACAAATATTGAATGGAAGTAGTGTTTTAGCGAACTCACGTAAAACTGAAGAATTTAAAACTAATTTTGTATAATATACGTTGAAAATAAAAACTACAAAGAAAATATTTTCTTCCCATGGAGTTCGTTTTAAATTCAATAAGCATTCCATTTAACATTTTCATTTAAATCGAAATTTTTGATTAATTTTATTTTGGTGTAGGCCTATATTCGACACGAACTTGGCCTGAGTGACGTCCAGAAACTTGTCTTGCACTACAATATAAGAAGAAAATACAAAGTTTTACATTAACTAATAAATAATAATTATAATTTTATCTATATAGTTAAAAAAAAGTACAAAAAGGAGAATTTTACAGACTGCACTGGCCAAAATGAGTTTGTGAGGTCTACAATATGACTTTTGTAAAATTTTCATCGGTTATACCTTTCAGTAAGATTTTTGTATTTTAAGTAAATTTTGTACATTTTCCAAACATTATTTAATTTGTTTAAGCATTTTATGGCAGTTAAAATCGTCTAAATTGACAGGTAAATAGATATTGAAAATATGTACAAATTAAAATGTGGTATTGTGACTTTTTGTCGTATTACCAAACATTGTACCTCAGAATGAGCCAGAAACTTCAATTTATTGAAATCTTTTTACATTTTTCACAAATTGTTTAAGTTTTTCTGTTCTTATAGTGCAGCTAGAATCATACAATTTGGCATTTTGATGTCCTATGGAGTGAAATGTGTTGTATTTAGGCACAAGGTAGTGCGTCGGACCAAGTTCCGGCCTAACGCACTAAGTGTATATATTAGAATATAATAGAATTGCCTCTATTTTTGTTGGGCGATGTTAGGACAGTCAAGTCCTCTCGTTATATACAATTACATTATAATAACAATAATAATAAGAAGAAGAATAACAGACAATTAAATTAAAAATTAACATAAAATGAAAACAGGAAACTTATATTAAAATTAACAGTAAGATGGATTTAAAATTTTAAAACACAAATGATTAATTATACAAATTTATATACATATTTAAATATCACAGGCGCACGCACATTCATACATAAAACAAGATAACCAGCATTATATTACTAAATAAACTAAAATACATAATTACTTATTATTACTCATCCATGCAACTTTCATCACACTCCAAAGCAAGGAAACTTGATCAATTTTACTCAACAAGAAAGTTTTAAGTAATTGTTAAAACTGGACACTAGTGTCAACAGATTTAATAGCTTTTGGAGGTAAGTTCTACAAGCGGTATGCGGTACAGTAAATGATTTATTAAACACGATAGTCCAGCAGTCAGGCAAAAGTTTTGGGGGGTACCTGGACACAATTCTAAAGTTAATGAAATTTTGGGGTGTTGTTTGGGGATGTATAAGGATGTAGTATACGAGTTTTCCACCTAAATTTCCTTGTGGAAATTTCAGGGGAGCCAAAAAACCGTGATTTTTTCGGAATTTTTTCGGTTTTTTGCCTATAACTAAACAATTACGCGTCTTACGGAAAAATATTACCAATAACAAGTTAAAGAACATTAAATTTCCTTCAAGATTCACTGGTCAAAAATATTTTTCGGCCAAATAGTTACCGAGGTACAGCCCTCTAAAGTTAGGCAACATTTCTTAAAATGTACACATTTATTTAAAAATGCTTGTCTTTGTTTTCGATTTTCAACATATCTGTGTATATTATGTATACCCCTTACGTTTTACCACCTTACCCCTCCTTGATCCCCTTCCCCATCATTATTTATGGAGATATACCTAATGAAATGCATTGTATAGGCCATTAACTCCTATAATAAATATCCTATGAAAATAATTGCCTATAACTGGAAAACACCGTCTCCTACCGAAAAATCTTTTCAGTAAATGTTAAAGAGCATTAATTTTCTTAAAAATTCACTGGTCAAACATATTTTTTGGCATAATATTTACTGAGATAGAGCCCTCTATCATGGTACGGTAATAAGGTACCATGATAAGGTACCTTCCTAATTAAGTGAGTAATAATAGGCCTGAGTTACAGTAAAATAAAACAATGTAAAATATTATTTTGTCAAAATATATAAAATGTAAAATTTTGTCTAAACTTACTTTAGTTAGACAAAAATCAATCTTTAAAAAACTTAAAATTCACAAATATAATAATTATAATTATTATAATAATTATCCCTTACATATTGAATTATTCTTAGAATTCTATGTAGAGTGCATACACCTCACTCAAAATCATATTAGTCACTAAATAAATAATGCTTACATTATAATGGTCACTATTTTTCGCATACTTATTATAATATATTATTATTATGTAATATATTAATACTAGCTGACCCCTGCGAAGCATTCGCATTCTAACTTACTAACAGTATTTTATTCATTTAAATCCATGTTAAAGAGAAATCATTTTGGTATTGTTATTATATATATTTTAAGCAATTTACCAACTTGCAGAAGGTAAACAACAACAAATAGGAGTATCCACAATGCTGTTTATAACCACGCTTACAGTTAATTAAAAATAGCAATGTAGTGGCGTAACGGCAGCTCTCCAGCTGGGTATTGTTATCATCAGTGTTGCCAACGCCAGGAAAATATCCCTACAACTTATTTGATCTTACATCACTGTTACTTTCGGATTCTTTATTTCTTTTTTTTGTATTTTTTCTTATAATTGTATTTTGTATATTTTTCCGGTGTAGCGGTTAAGGAAAGCTTAAAAATGATGCCTCATTCATATTATTTGATGATGTATTAAGGAAGTTATGACGTACCGACAAAAAAATAGCCTTGAGAAATAATGTATGTGATTATAATAATTATAATAACGCATTATTATATACTATGTATCGTCTATTCCCTCTCCACTCGCTTACTTGTCTATATATACTATGTATCGCCTATTCCCTCTTCACGCTCTGACTTGTGTCTCCGCAAAAAGTTTGCGTGACGCGAGATTTCAGAAACATAGAATTCAGTGCCTAACTGGCCAATAGAAGTCATCACTTCAAAAATTGATTTTGGTTTCTTTACGTCGTGATGAGGAAATTGTTTCTGCTACCCCCAAACCAACCCGGTCAGGTAAGTTAACATTTGATTACAGCAATGCCTATTTCCTGTGCGATGAACATGTTACTGAAGATTACAGAAATAAAACAGTTAAAGTTAAATCCTGAAAGACGTAATTGTATGGTAAAGGTGACACTACCAGGACTAGCATGTACGATTTTGTCAAAAGCAAGAGAGCTAGTTGACGATGGGGGCGGAAAAAGGAGAACGTGTTGCATTGTTGAAGAGTTTTAACACAGATTTAGTTACATTGTATTAAACATTTTTACAATATTCCTGCACGTGTGTAAAAGAGACCTGGACGTGTAAGTACTTCCAACTTTGATCAAGCCATGGAGAATATTAATTTTCTCGTTTCTTGAAGAGAATAGTGATGAGTGCCAGTTTTCCATGGGCCAGTTGTTCGATCAGGTAGGTACCTGAAGATTTTCGACCACACGTGAAATATGTGAAGAGGCGTCTACAGGAAAAGTATGGAGCCGACATTATTATCAGTAATGCAGGCAACAGATCGAGTGATGACTCGGAGGATGAAAGTGGTGACAGTGTGCCCCAAAAAAATCAAGACTGATAATTAATTAATGACCATTAGCATTTATCTAATGTGCATATATTATTACCTTTAGTTTACAATGTAAATACGTGTACATAAGTTTAAATATATAAATAGTAAGTAACGATTTCGTTCTATAACTACCTATAGTTCTTAATTGGGATAATGTGAGAGTGAAAAAGAGACCAGACGAATTAAATGAGACAGTTTAATTTACTCTTGAACTGGTCAGCTGATTCAATTTACTCTTGATATGGTTTGGTGTTGTGATTAAAAAACTTACTACTTTTTGGCCTATAAAATGCATATTATTAGGTATATCTCCATAAATAATGGTGGGGAAGGGAGTCTAGGAGGGGTGGGTGGTAAAAGGTAAGGGGTATACATAATATACACTATACACAGATATGTTGAAAATCGAAAGATAGGGACCAAAGTCATGCATTTTTAAATGAATGTGTACATTTTAAGAAATGTTGCCTAACTTTAGAGGGCTGTACCTCGGTAACTATTTGGCCGAAAAATATTTTTGACCGGTGAATCTTGAAGGAAATTTAACGTTCTTTAACTTTTTATTGGTAATATTTTTCCGTAAGACGCGTAATTTTTGAGTTATAGGCAAACAACCGAAAAGAATCCGAAAAAATCACGGTTTTTTGGCTCTCCTGAAATTTCCACAAGGAAATTTAGGTGGAAAACTCGTATACTACATCCTTATACATCCCCAAACAACATCCCAAAATTTCATTAACTTTGGAATTGTGTCCAGGTAAAAGTACCTGACTGCTGGACTACGACGGATCACGAACCGATTCACAATGTTTTTAACTCGTCTTAACTTTGCTCCCTCCCTCTCTATGTTTTGGATCACCTTATGTTACATTAAAAATTTTGAAGATTTACAATATCAAGTTTAAAAGAGGAGTTCAAAAATTTAAATCACTATAGACTACGCACACACAAAACATTATGAACTTTCCATGAAGGTGGAGACTTGGTGACATGTATTCGGTTGTATAAAAAGAGAAAACGGAAAACTGAAATTTTTTGAAACTAAAACGTTTAAAGGACTTACATCAGGCCAGAATCAGAGAGTGGGTTTGGGTACATTTTCAATGTTTTTTGAAGGTTTGTAAATTTCCTCATCGGTAATTGTTTAATTGGTTGCTTCTTATGTCATATAACCCAATTTGAAGTCAATTCTCATTCTGAATACAAATTATACTTAATTCTAATGATGTTATTAAATTCATAAATCAGTATGAAGTAGACTGATTCCCGTTGATCATAACTATACATTTTACAAATCCTTAATATTGATACCTGAATGTAATTATATGGAACAGTTAAATATTTATACAAAAGTCTACTTTGAAATAAAGTGTGAGAAGTTTTTTTTCTTTAAATCATTAGTCATATAAATATTAATTTTTAAACTGACTTCAATGTTACATTGTTCAATTTGTTCTTTCGAGTGATATCTTTCTAACTTGAAAATAAGAAAATGTTGTTAAGGTAAACGTTTAAGAATTATTTCAATTGTTTAAACATTTCAGCCTTACAATAAGAATAAGAGGGCTGCTAAAGTGGCCTGCCTGGGAGAAGATGTAACACTATAGACATATTTTCGATCAAACTAGTTTTATAGTCAGAAACTTTTTGGTTTTTCATATGTATGACTTTTGTGATAAATATAAATCTGTAGTGGTGTAGGCTAAAATCGTAAAAATTACTTGTGATTATCTAAACTTATTTTGTTAAAAAGAATTAGAATTTAGTAAAAAAATTTAATAAAGTTATAACAAACATTAACAATGCATATTCTGCAAAACATCTTTTCATGTGTCGAAAATTTAAACAGTCGTTTAGGACAGACACATACAAAAAACGAATTAACATTTTAAATAAATTGTCTCTCACGACGACTAATCAAAACATAACAAAACAGATAGAAAGTTTTCAATGAATACATGTGAGAGCATGAATAATATAATTAGTAATATAGTCGTTAGAAATGAATATGTTATCCAACATAAAATCAGTGATTAGTGATAATTTAGCGACACAACTGACCAGAGAACGAACCGGAGCGCTGGATTAATTAGTAAATTCAAGGACAGACAGGAAAATATAAGTTACTGAAGTGTAAGTGATTGCAATTAATTTTACTCGGCCCAATGGTGCTTGACTCCAATGATTGGCATTAATTAGATTTTGCGCTTTACTAATCACACAACTTGTAAATTTGTTAATCTGAGTTGTTATACTCTCTATAGGGCCTGTTTTATAGTTATTCAATAAACACCATGACATTAAAGTTGGTCGATGATGTCAAACGTGGAAATTTAAAGTGTAATTTATCAAGCTATTTGAATTGGAATTTAATATATATATTGTTTGTTGTTTATTCTAAATGTATTACAATAGCTAATTAGAGAATAGCTATATGCGTAGGGTCAGTGTTCACATTTAGGAAATTTATTTAATTAACGAATTAATACTGCAGGGAAATTTCAGTGCGATAAAAGTACATTTGACGTTGTTTAGTTGGCAGTAGAAGTTAGTTGTACATGTATACTGTTTGTTAAAATGAGTTTCAGGACGAAAAAGATACAGAAAAATCGACTGAAAACCTAATTTATTTCAACTGCACAAACAGCCATGTTCTTCATCCTGATTTGAACCAGGGATCTGAAGCTACAGGGTCTGAATGATTAAGTAGCCTACAGGTAATTTGTGTTTTTTATCTGCGAAAAGTGGGTCAGAGCTTCTTTGTATATTTTGGTTATTGCAACGATTTGCTAAAAACGACGACTGGTGAGCAATTAAATAAAATTCTTTTTTAAATATAGCCCGTTTTTATATCCGTGTTTCTTTAGATTGCTTATTATTGGTTACAGTATAATTCATTTTGAAATTATCTATGCAAATGTAACAACAGTTCATAACTCAAGAGCACTTATAACTAAAATGTAATGTCCTCTCTGAATTGCTGCAAAATATTCTTTAAATACCGACCTTTAAGCCTTTAAGTGAACAAAGAGAAAGTAAAAGAATGTTGAAACCCACACCACCCACAGTCCACATAAAGTACAAAGTCCAACTGTTTGTTAGTTAATACTGTACTGCTGACGTACTTATTTCTAGCGTAGTCGGAATATTTAAAAACATATAAATTATATTGTCTGAAGCTAATTCCACTGGTATGTGTTTTTAAAAAAAATGTCCTTAATGGTATTTACAAAATAAATCATTATTAACAATATTATTTAAAATCACAACACCATAAAGGACTTCACAAATTATAATCAGTTTTGTGCATAAAATGTAATAACAATGTGTCACTATTTCTACTGAGAATTCACAAATGAGAAGTGGTGAATTCGTGAAAGTGTGGAGTTATTAGAATGTGGACCGTGCGGCTACAACGTAACGCAGAAAATACAAACGGCAAAACTTATCTAGGCCATCTAAATACACTCAGACGAAGTTAATTCATTCGTTTAACTTCAACCCGGAAAATGAAACATTACAAAAACTGTATCTACCAATGAAAAAATAAAAAAAATAAAATAAACTTAATCTTAACAAACTTAAAAATCAGAATGGCTTCTTTTTACCTCAAACATATTGCCGAAAAGTATAAATATCAAGTTCAATTCAAAAACGCTATGGATTTTTGCTATGGCAATCGTTTTGTAGTTTCAGGCACTCGGGTAGTTAGGGTGTTTTGAATACGTGTATTTGATTGGAAGTATAAATAGGTTTATAATTCCTCTTTTTTTTCTTACAGAAGTCTACAAATGCATTAACATTTTAAATATAATGCATACTTAATACTGATGTAAGCTAAAATAATTTACTTTCTGAAGCTAATTAATAATAATATAATACTAATAATGTCTTTATTAAATATAATCTACAAAATTATTTGTAATATACAAACAAATATAGCTCCTGACAATACTCTTGGTCCAAAGACCGTCAGAGGGGTTGCCATTACATGACATCACTTTACCCATGGAAAAAGAAAAGAGAAAGAAGAAAACATATCAATCGAGTACAATGTTTAAAATCAACTAATAATTACTCTTTATAAGGAGTAGTGAAAGAAAACCACTAATTTCAGAAGAAAGAAAAATCAAACAATAATACTAAAAATTAATTACTTAAAAATTAAAAATCAAACCCTTTAGTAAAACTAAACCTATATTTTATTTTTACAATGTTTAAATTCAACTAATAATTATTCTTTATAAGCAATAGTGAAAAAAAAACACTTATTTCAGAAGGAAGAAAAAACAAACAATAATACTAAAAATAAATTACTTAAAAATTAAAAATCAAACCCTTTAGTAAAACTAAACCTATATTTTTACAATGTTTAAATTCAACTAATAATTATTCTTTATAATCAGTAGTGAAAGAAAACCACCAATTTCTGAAGGAAGAAGAAACAAATAATAATATTAAAAATGAATTACTTAGAAATTAATTCCTTTAGTTAAACTAAACCTATATTTTTACAATGTTTAAAATCAACTAGGCCTAATAATTATTCTTTATAAGCAATAGTGAAAAAAATACAAATTTCTGAAGGAAGAAAAAACAAATAATAATACTAAAAATTAATAACTTAAAAATTAAACTCTTTAGTTACCAAACCTACATTTACAGAATGTTTAAAATCAACTACTGATTATTCGGTATAAGCAGTAGTGAAAGAGAAAGAAAAACACCAATTTCAAAGGAAATGAAAAAAACTAATACAGTAATGATAATAATACTAAAAATGAATTACTCACAAACTAAACCTATATGCCCAGGCTTTGCTGTAAAATTTACTTATTTTAGTCCAGTGACTTCCAGTTAGGTGACATCTTTCTCGAAATTTGCCGTCTAAACTCCTTGAATATGGGACCACAGCAAGGAAATGTCGGATATCTTCCTCTTTATTGATGTTCCACAAGGAACTCAGTTTGGACGTAACTGAATATGAATATTTATTTAAATTTATTAATTCCGTCCTGACTTTTAAAAACCAAATAATTAAATCAAATTTCTTGTCAATTTTTAAATAATCTGTATTGATGTTCAACTGTTATGCAACAATAGCTTGTAATTTGATGCAATTTTAGACTTACTTCTGTCTATAGCTTCCTGAAGCTTATTATTGTGAATATATTTAGTTTTCACTGTTTTGTACATGTTGTAAAAAAGAGCATTATTATTTTATAATTTGTTGTTCATGTTTATAACTTTTGTTCGTTTTCTTATTTTTGTAAATATATATAAGTTAGGTGCTGATTTTTTTACGGATCATTCTATTGTCAACAAAGTCCATAAGATATTTTTTTTTCTATACAATTAAACTAAAATAGTGTTTAACTTAAATTTTCTTTAACAAATTCCATCCATGCACTTTATGCGGAAATGGTCTATCGACTGTCCGCCGGGTTGAAACTAGAATAAATATTTCATTCAAATAATTATCACAAATGATTTATAATACTATAAAACAAATACACATTATTCTTAAATAAATTCATAATAATCTTAACTTAAATTACAAGTACCTGGGCGACCGAGCATTACTCGGTATTTTTGTTAATTGTGTTTTTTTTTTATAGGAAAATGTATGTAAATACAAATCAGGTAAGTACTGTTTTGTAGGCCTACTCATAACTCGCGAAATATTAGCACGGGTCAGCTGATTTCCAGCTTAAAACAATTCTAACCTTTAAGAAAAAAAAAAAAAAAAAAAATTTATAGGAGACAGCTGATGGAAATATTATAGGAAACAGCTGATGTTT
>JAGFPH010000431.1:11488-29788 GCA_018207615.1 Philaenus spumarius | reverse complement strand
TTTCTTTTTTATATTATTTAAAATATGTTTCTTATATTTATAAATGTATAAACTGCTTCCTATAATCTGCTTTTAACCTTTTTAGTTTCGGTCGTAATTTATCAAATACAAGTTATTTGATAAAATACTAAGATTTTAAATATTCGTTTGAAATGGCTGTAAAGTATTTGAAGACATTTCCTTGTTATATGCTGTTGGGTTCTCCTTGGTTTAGGGTTCATATTTATTTGTGGAAATTCGTTCAAGAGCAACCTTTAATAAGCTAAATTTATTTTTGCAAGAAAGATTTTTTGTGTATGTACAGTAATTAGCACTTTTCTCTACCAACTGATGTTATAAGAAAGATTATATACAGTTAGTTGGAGTTATAGATACCAATGTTTTCATTTTAGGTTAGATTTTTAAATACCTTTATTAATTGTGAAATTGCATTTATTTTGTATTTAAATACAGTTGAATAACGCTTCAATAATAAAAAGCAAAGCTTGATCAACCGGGCAATTATAACTAATTTCTTTGTAATCTCAAGAGGTGTCCAAGAGGTTGCATCATTGTATTCCACCTGAGGTATCATTTTACTTTTATGGAATTATTGTATTATTTTATATTAGAGTTTGTTATTTTATTTATGTTTTAGTATTAATATGTTATTCTTATTTAGATTTTGAGTAAATATATTTATATTGTATTTAAGAAATTAAATACAGTATAATCTATTATACTGATTTGGTTTAAGGGTTTGCTCCAGTAAACGAGAAAGCAACCGGAAACGCAAGCGCTTCTCTCTATAACCGTATCTAAACAGTGCAATTTCTTGCAGCTGAGCGCTTTGACACTGCCTCATTTAAAACCATTTTATAAGTCCATCTTTTGTAATTGAGTGCTGGAAAAAAACTGAATATTCTTTATAGAATTACGGATCCGGCTTGCAAATTACTTTTCATTAATAATTTTTTATTGTGTTAGGACAAAATTCAAACTTTCTACTTGCAAAATGTTAATTACATAACAAAAGAAAAACATTTTTTTTAAATCTAAAATGCAAAACGGATTAATGCGTATTGTAATTAATTGTGCTTAAAATGAGACCTTGCAAACAATTTTATGATAAAAAATAAACGAAATAAATGGTTTGAAATTTAACATTTCTCTTATGGGATAAAAATCCAAGATGGCCGCCACTACAGCAGACCGTTAGTTTCGCTTACAAATTTAAACACATTCACAGATTATGGCTCTTGACTCAATTATTAGTTCATCAAATTAATATTTCACGTTAAATTCCTATCAAATCTACTTACTGTAATATTTGAAAGTTCATTCTTATTAATAAAAAAGCTAATAAAGCATGAATCCATTGCAGAATCATTCTTGGATATGGTTAAAATAATATTTAAAAGTTCAGAGAAGTAAAAAATATAACTCTATGACACCATGTATAAAATGTTGGACGATGTCATAACCAATGGTAATAAAACAAAAAGCTTTCAACGCAAAAGCAAATTTTATGACTCCATGAAAGATGATGTGATAACACAATTACTGTAAATATGTACTCTAAAGTTCTACAACGTTTTTGTTACTCTGGAGTTTTATGTGACTTTTGTTACGAATAGCTGATTGCGAGGTTGTTTATGTTTCTCTGCTAAAAAGAATTCCTTTGTAAAAATTTTGTTGCATTAATTATTAACTGGATGCAAACTTGTTTAAATTTATTAATCATAGAATTTATAAACAAAATTATATATTTTAATAAAAGTAAGGCACTTTATAACTCAATAAACTAACATTGTTGTCCTTAACCTATTATAACTTAGTACATTGTAAACAAACTAAACACTCATAGATTACTTTGCGGTAAATATCAGTATGCAGGACATTCCTTGCCTTAGGTTGATATTGTGTTTATAAGGCAGATTTAATCCAGTGCCAATGCAATTTGCATTGGTCGTACACGTGGAAACTTATCCGTCGACGTCTCTGAGACGTGGTCGTCTTTAGAACATTGATCCGGATTCGTATAGACGTACATGTGACAATGTAATGTAAACTGTATAGTTCACAAGTACTTTACTTGAGGAAAAAGAGTAAGTACAATTTTATACTTTACTAATGATCGATCTTATATTTGGTCTTGTAAATGTGAAGTTTGAACCAATTTCAATAACTCCAACGCAGTAATTGTATGAAAATTCGAATTTAATTAATATGTTTTGGAACAAAGTTCCTTAACGCTGGTTGCGGAAGGTGTTGACAAATAGAAAATGTAATGCATAACTAAAAAAAGTGTTACTAATTGGTTGCTATGGCAATGACAAATATAAAATACGAGTAACGAAAAAGCGTTACCAAATTGGTTGCTATGACAATGAATGTAAATACAATCAAGAAACATGTGTTTTGGTTCATCAATTTAAATTAAGAGACGATCGGCTCCATCCGGCGTAGTTCAGATATTACCATCAAGCGCGGAAATACATTCAATAAACATAAAAAGTCAGTCTAGGCCTAACCTAAAATTATTGTGCGTATATATAATTTATTTTACCTGCCTTAACGGCAACATACACGAATACAATAATTTTAGGTTAGGCTAAGAAAGTAATTTTAAGTCTACTTTCTGAAATGTTAATTTACTGAAATATCTATTGAAAGAGGAAAATTGAATAAATCTTAACAGTTTTAACAGCTTAAACGAGAAATTTAATTATTTCTTTGGTACATTAAATTTTTTTTTCGATGTCGCATGTCCCAAAAAAAGAATAAGAATAGGGATTAAAACATCAGGTTTCCGATGGATATCGCAAGGAATTCTTGCTTCCAAGAACAAATTTTTTTATGAAATTTACAAATCTTCAAATAGTAGGGAATTTGAAGATTTTTATAGGAATTATAAGCGAATCTACCGAAAGGTAATTAATGCAGCAAAATCTTATGACATTTCTAGAGATATACCTAAGTTGCTCGAATAATATTAGCAAAACTTCGTGGAATATAATTAATGAATTCCGAACTAAAAATTGTAACTCTAGTGATATTAATTTGAATATTGCTGGGACGAAATATTCTGAACCAGCAGTTGTTGCTAACCTATTTAATGCATTCTTCAGTCAAACCTAAAATTATGGTAAAACTTTTTGAATTTATGGCAAATCAAGCTGAGAATAAAAAGTCTATGTTCCTATCTCCTGTGTGTGTGGAGGATGTTAGGGAGGGTGATGAAGAGATTAAAGAATAAAAGAGATACTGATATTGATGGAGTTTCATCATGGCTCATTAAACAGTGCTCGGACGTACTTCTAATACCTCTAGAGCAGTCATGGGCAAAATAGGACCCGCGGGCCAAGTGCGGCCCTTCGGGCTAGTCAATCCGGCCCGCGACATGGTTTTGAATAACGTAAAAAAACTGTCAGGTTAGCAAAATATTTTTTTTAAACAAAGCTGTTCTTCAAAGCTAACTACACATGCCAGTTACGTTGTAGTATACTATTGCAAAAAGTAACAAAGCATTTTCTGATGTCGAATTTGTAAGTACTTGTATGCTCTGAGCATGTGGCATTTTGTGTCCTGACAAAACAAAGGATTTTGAGACAGTAAGTTTGTCTCGAAAAACAATTACTTCTGGAATTGAAGTAATTGTTAAACAGTTTGTCTCACAACTAGAGTCAAAGATAAGCGAGTTTAAATTCTGTTCTTTTGCGTTGGATGAAAGTACGGTCATAACTGACACAGCTCAGTTACTGATATTTATAAGAGGTATCGATGACCACTTTTGTATTACTGAAGAATTAGCTTGCATGCGTTCATTAAAGAGAACGATAAAAGGATCAGAAATTTTTAAAGAATTTCAAGAAAATATCACGTCTTTGAAAGTACCTTTGATCATATTTGTAACATTACTACTTTTGGAACATGACAGGGGCGAAATTTGGTTGTGTAGGTATATTTAATGAATCATTTCCTCGGAACAAAGTTGTGATTCTTCATTGTGTCATCCATCAAGAAGTTCTGTGTAAATCTGCTCTAAACAAGCATGAAACATGTGCTTGATGTTGTTATTAAGCTTCTTAATCATAGACAATTTCGAGAGTTTCTTGACTCATTGCAGTCTGAATAAACTGATATACTTCATTACACTAAAGTAAGGTGGCTCAGGGCAGGAACGGTTTGGGTTCTAAAAGACGAAATAATCTCCTCCATGGGAGAAAAAGGAATGGGCGAGTGTGAACATTTAAGGATATTGTATGGCTTTAGGACTTTGCATTTTTTTTACAGATCTTCCAAGTCACATCAATAAATTGAACCTTAAACTCCAGAAAAGAAATCAATTAATCAATGATATTTGAAGTCATATCAGGGGTTTCAAAATTGAATCTATTTTCGAAACAACTAGTCAAGAAAGACTTAACTCATTTTCAAAACTTAAGAGCTATGAGAAAAGCGTGAAATATCTTCATGAAGAATTTCAAAATAGATTCCGAGACTTCAAAGTTATCGAACAGGGCCTGAACATTTTTAGCATGCCATTGAATGTGGATTGTGAATCAGTCAAACCAGATTGCAGCTCGAACTGATTGAGTTGCAATGTAACACTGAATTGAAGCAACTATTTCTGAACGTTTCTAAAATTGAATTTTACAAGATATGCCAAAATCGAGTTTCCAAAACCTGAAATCTCACGCTCAGAAGATAATTGCGATTTTTGCACCTTCCTACATCTGTGAACAAGTGTTTTCTACTATGAAGCTTCGAAAAACAGCATTAGAAACTAGAAGCCGATTGACTGAGCACCATTTAGCTTCACTACTGCGAATTAGCTCATCCCAGTTTCTACCAGATTATGAACAACTTTTAAAAGCTCAGACACAGTTTCATCTGTCACATACGTCTTCATACTCGTCTAGAGAATAATCCATTTTTGTAACTTTTTCAAAGTTGTTTACCATTGTAGTATAAGTTGTGTGTGATGATAAAATAAAAAATAAAGTTTATCTCTTATAAAAATGTGTTTTGTTCAATTTTCTTTTTGGACCGCCTAGATAATATTTTATTTTATCTGGCCCTCCCCTTAAAACGTTTGCCCATGTCTGCTCTAGAGGTATTGGTCAATGTTTCTTTCTCTGAGGGTAAATTTCCTACCCGTCTAAAAATTACCAAGACACTGCCATTGCTTTAAAAAATAAATAATGTGGAGATAAATAATTATAGACCTATTTATTTATTACCGGTGTTAAGTAAGGTTTTTGAAAAGCTTTATTTGGCACAACTCATGAATTTTCCAAACAGATTTAATATTCTTTTTCCAGGCCAATATGGCTTTCAAAAGAAGAAATCTACAATAGATGAAATAGTCGATCAAATTGACTTTATAGTGGAATGTCTAGACAAAAAAAGTAAAGTACTAAGTATTTTCTTAGACCTTTCGAAAGTAATTGACTGAGTAGATCACAAATTACTTCTTATGAAATGTAAAAATTATGGAATTCGAGGGCAGCCATTAATGTGGCTCGAATCTTATATACATGATAGATCACAACGCGTTACCGTTGCAGGAAGGCTGTCAAAACTGGCCAAGATAAAACAAGGTGTCCCACAGAGATCAGTTCTTCGTCCGATATTATTAGCGAATATCCATAGGAAAAATGAGCTATTGCAGTGGCCCTTATGGTGAGACCCAAGGTCGGGAGTAGCAAATGAGCACCGATCATGGTCCCCAGAACACGTTTTGGGGTGTCATTAAAATTCATATATATATATATATATATATGTATATATGTATTTCATATATATATATATATTTATAAAATATGTGTTCGCACTCTAGCGTCCGCATTTTAAGTCCGATTTTGTCCAAATTTGGTATACGTGTTGGGTGTCTATGTGGCTCGGACGAGTTCGTTAGCCAAAAGAATCCAACAACCGGAAGTACGTTTTTTGACCGGAAGTAACTATTTGTAATAGATTTTTACTACGAGAATTACGTTTTTTTTAGTTTTTTCTAAAAATATAAATGTAGGATGTTATTCTGTACATTTTGTTTTTTTACGCGACCTTATAGCTCGCTTGGTTCCCCCAAAATCAACCAAAACGTAAAATACCATTAAAGGACCCGGTTCGAAGCAAAGTAGTGAAAACTCGCGAAGCCACTAGGCGCAAACAAATTCTACTAATATATTGCGTACACACAGACAGCTGATCAACGTCTTCGTGAGCAGACCTATTTCCCAAAGTGTTGGTTGAAACCCTAAATCATAGGCATATAAACTTAATTTAGGAAATTCGCTGAACACACGTCAGCGGTCCAGCTGCGTGGTCGAATTATTTTTAATTTACATAAACGATATGTCATCAGCAATAACGGTGGATAAATTAATTCAATTTGCTGATGTTACAACTTTAACTTTAAAGCTAACTCTTTGCAAATCCTTAACAGGAGGCCTTCTTACGGGTCAATGTCACGGATTAGTATCTGGCGGAAAACCATTTGAAAATTAATCTTAATACGAAAAATTACATACATTTTAGTTTAAAGGAAAGCTACAATCAGACGCCAAGTGTCTTCATAGGAGAAAGAGAAATTGAAGAATTAAATTCAGCAAATTTCTTGGGTCTCTTTATAGGTAACAAGCTAACTTGGAATGAGCATGAACACAGCATCAGTTCTAAAATTAGTTCAGGAGTATTTGCTCTGTGAAATTTAAAATAGTATTGCAAAACTCCAATTCTTTTAAAGGCCTACTATGGGCTTGTGTATCCGCTCATGAACTATGGAATTTTACTTTGGGGAAATTCATCAGTTCAAAATATGCAAAAGAGTGTTTGCTCTGCAAAAAAACTATTAGGCTTGTGGCAGGATTAAACCAATTATTTTTTTTATTTTTATTTATTACTTTCCTTGTACAAAGAATTGATAATTGGTAACACAACTTATTGCCAGTTATAATAAAATAAATAATAATAAGAAACTTAAAACAACATATTAACTTCAAATAAGTCAAATAGAACTTAAATACTATTATAAAATAATTTTAACACTATTACAAACGATACAACTAAACATGAAATCATAAAATTACTCTTCTAGTGCAAGGAAAGTGTAGGCACTTCTTTTAGGCTTTACTAAGCCTGTTTAGAAGCTACCCTCATTGAAAAAAAGAAACTTAATAACACTTATCAGACATCGATTAAATAAAGAGACAAAGGGCGGTGAAAACTAATAACATATTTTAACAAAATAAGAATAAAAAACAAAAATTAGCACAAATAGTGGAGTCCAAATTGAAAACAAAAGTAACATAAATAGTGGAGTCTAAATTGAAAACAAAAATTAGCACAAATAGTGGAGACAAAATTGAAAACAAAAGTTATTAAGAAAATACACTAAGTAATACTAAACATAATTCAACATATATTTACAAGGAAATTCAACGCAATACATTCACTCAAAAATAAACACAACCTCACATACATTCACACACAACGGTTCTAAAATAATATTCAAATATTCATTAAGTTTTTAGATTAAAATATTAAAAACGCTAGTTATATCATCCAAATCAAATAACCATCGCCTCAAAAATGTCAGATAAGTTGTACAATTTTTACATTTTTTAATATATTCTGGCATATTATTAAAAAGTTTCGGGGCGACAAATAAATAAAATTTCATAAAACAAGTCTTATTGGGCTTTGGGACAGGATGTTGCGCACCACGCCTAAGTCTCATTCTATCTGGGTCATGTACAAGTTCCATATTTCCACTCCGTTTGTAAAATATCTTTAGGACTTTGTATACATAAAGATGCTGCAGTGGAAGTATTTTTAAATATCTGAAAAGAGGCATAGAAGGAACCCTTTTAGATTTATGACAAATAAACCGAACACAACGTTTTTGAATACTCGAAATCTGTTTAAGATTAGAAATGTAAGTACCTCCCCAACATGCCAAACCATAAGTTAGTCTACTATGTATTAACGAGAAATATACAGTTTTTAAAACGTAACTAGGAGCCAAGTTTTTCAAAAAGTAAAATACGCGCATTATCTGGTTTAATTTTGTTTGTAGTTCTCTTACATGAGGTTTCCAAGAAACTCTACAATCCACAGTCAAGCCCAAATACTTTATACTTTGAACCTGTTCAATAGAATTACATTGCTGTAAGCAGGTAGTATTGTTATAAACACATTGTAAACATTTATACGTCAGAGGGTTATAACTAATTACTTCGTTTTTTAAATGAAAGAGTATGAACTTTGTTTTGTCAGTATTAAGCACCATATAGTGTTTAGAAAACCAAACTTGTAATGCATTTAAATCATATGCCATATCATGACGCAGATCGTCCCAGGATTCCGCCACATAACATATGGCTGTATCATCCGCAAAGGAATTTATTTTACCATGAAGACTTGAATTACATAAACTATTAATATATACCAGAAATAAAAGTGGTCCCAATACTGATCCCTGTGGGACTCCGTATTTAACTTTATCAGATTGGCTCATATGCTCCCCGATCCGAACTACTTGTACCCGATCAGTTAGATAGCTTCTAAACCAGTTATTAACATTTCCCCTAATTCCACATTTATTTAGTTTGTTAAGTAACAATTCGTGATCTACCATGTCGAAGGCTTTTTTTATATCCAGAAAGATCCCACTCACACATTTACTATTATTTAAACCATCATAAATAGAAGAACTAAATTTTAAGAGCGCATCTTCAGTACCAATACCCTCTCTAAACCCAAACTGATTATTGCTAAGAAACTTCTCTTTCTCGAAAAAATTCATAATTCTGAACTTCACGACTTTCTCAAAAATCTTTGAAAACTTGCAAACTTGTAGAAATGCTTTTAAAGATCTGGGGTGCTTACAATTTCAAGTATCTATATACTGGAAGTGATTTTATATTTTAAGTTTAAGTGTGAACATGTGCTGAACAAGGACGTACACACTTATAGCACCAGAAATGCTTGTGAATATCGTGTGAATCAACACAGGTTAAATCTGTATAGTAAACTTCCTTCACAAGCAGGTGCTAGATTTGTTTAAATAACTCCCAGACAAATTTAAAAAATTACAACATTCTAAGTCTTTTAAAAACAGCCTTAGACAACTGTTGTCTGGATCATTTTATTCTGTGGATGAGTTTATGCACCGGGATTTTGTGGAGTAATACATGACTTATTGAGGCAGTCATAATCACACTTCTGTAGAAGTCATTTTATAAATTTAAATTAAAATGTATTTATTTAGTATGCAAAAATAAAATGTTATGTGAGACTGCTTCCGTCATTGCCGTGACCTTGCTATTTTAAATCTATCTATTTTATCTAATTGTCTATTTTTAATCCATCTATTTTATCTAAGTGTCTATTTTTAATCAATCTATTTTATCTAAGTGTCTATTTTATGTTATTAAAATTTTGTAAATAAGTTACTTATTTGGTATATGTTTTGGTGACAACACAAATGGAGTTCTGTAACGTAACTTATGCTATTGTATTGTCTACAAAATAAATAAATGAAATAAAATGAAATTGTATGTATGTTGGCGTTAAGACAGGTAAAATAAATTTAACATACACACACTTATTTTAGGTTAGGCCTAGACTGAAGAACCTACATTTTATGTTTATTGAAAGTACTTACAATAAATGGACATTTAACTGACCATCTTAGCTTTGATGTTATAATTAATTCTACACCTTTATTATAATAACATTAAACGTATTGAAACAGTAAATATTTGCATAAAAAAATCTAATTATAAACTGTAATTGAAAGATTAAAATTATGTGTGTATGTTGCCGTTAAGGCTGATAAAATAATTGAAGAAAAGGAGTTATGAACTTCGTTCCTGAAAGGGGTCCCACGGACCACACACATTTACTTTTTTTGTTTCTCTTGTTTTACTAATCAAATTTACATGAACACTTTGGATTAGTAAGGCTCTAAATATTTTCGTTTTTCTGCCGTAAAAAAAATCTATAAATATATTTTAATCCCACAACCTGGAATAAAGTATTTTCCACGATATTCATTCCTCTGTTCGCAATATTATTTATTTGTGCGGGGTCTAGTTTTGAAACAGTGGTATCTAACCTTAAGATTTGTTGCTAAATGAAAAATACGTTTGTTTTTAGAAACTGGAATATTTCTAAGCAAAAACATATAAATTAATAAAAATAAAAAAAGAAGCTTATCTATTGCAAACAAAGTTTAACAACAATAAAAAGCAAAAGCAATAATCACTGTTTTAAAACTTAATCTTTGATAGGACAGTGTTTTTTTTTTTTAAGACACGTATGGCAGCATTATTATATGTCCTAATCGTCAACAAATATTCATACAATTGCGTCAACATATATAAGAAGGTTCAATACTTAATCGACACCCTGTATTTATATCCATATTTGCAGTTCAAGCGATAAATAGTAGTATACTTTAAAATTCACTTGCAAAATATAAATTGATGCAAAATGAAAAACAGGAGATATTTTAAAGCGATATAGTTTAACCTACAGCCTGTAAACATATTGATACAAATGTATTGATGGTAGTTATTGCCATTATGCGCTTAATAATTTAAATAAAGTCATTATAATGACATTTGTTAAATGTTATGCAGTAGTAAAATCAGGATAACTATCTGTGTATAATACTTGCTATATGTACCGCATATATCTATACTGATATTGACGTTTATAAAAAACAAGCCTACATGATTTTCAAGTCTAGATAAGATCATTTTAAGATTCAAACAATTGCCTCCATTGATTGAAAAGTTATGATGTTTACCATGTTCACATCCTTAATTAATTGTGCCAATGGAAACTTCATATATTCTTAAGTACAATTCCTTTACAGGGTAAAGTGTAAAGATATCATTCTTATTTTAAAATGCCTATAAACGTGTTGCTTCCCTTGGTCGAGAATAGAATATTACCTACAGCATACAGTAAAATATAAACAACTGTCGTATAAACCTTAGTCTTGTGAAAATAGACCACGAGCTTAACACTGGTTATATTGATATTGTTCATAAACTTTACATCTTCCAAACTATATCGTTTAATATTTTATATAGTGGTCGTAACATTGACAGACATTTATATGTAGTCTACACTTCATAAACTCACAAAATTAACATTTTAATGTTAAGGGTCGGCTCTGCTGTCGGCCATGTTGGCTGACACTCCATAAGACCAATGTTAAATTAAAATCCAAATTTTTCCTTTATTTTTGATCGGAAAATTATAAACGATATGTCATTTTAAAGCTATGGTCAATATGCATGCAAATGGCTTTTTAAAAAATAAGAAAAATATTTTGTTTAATATTTATTAACAATTTAAAACATTGATTTTTAATATTTTTTTATGTTGTCACTATTAATTATAGCGAAAAACTACCAAGCCATTCGCCTGAAGAATTTCGTCCCCAAGATTTTGGTATTTTTTTTAAAACGCTATTTAAACAATTGCGGGTTTTAAATGGATTTAGGCTGAGCAATGTCCGTGTAACCTACCGCCGCTATAGGATGATTTTAAATATTTTTTACGTTGTAATTATTAATTATAGCGAAAAATTACCAAGCCATTCGGATAAAGAATTTTGTCCCCAAGAGTTTGGTATTTTTAAAAAAACGCTATTTGAATAATTGCGGGTTTTAAATGGATTTAGGATGAGCAATGTCCGCGTAACCTACCGCCGCTATAGCGAGTCGCAGGTTGCTTTGGTTCTGTTTTACTAGAGCCGACCCTTAACTACCAAAACTTATTTCTATGAGCAACATATATGTGATGTTACTATAATGATTTGATTGTTTAAAAATGTGTATTTCTTTTTCAGATTTGCGACAGTTTTGAAAATGATTCTTGACATCTTCATACAATTTGAACTATCCTGGTTTTTAAGATGGTTTCTATTGATGGGATTCTTAATTTTATATTATTAATTCAGGAATTAATTACAAAATATTTGTGAATACTTCAAGTTTGTACATGGTAATAATTATTATTAGTATAAATTTATGTATTATCCTTGTTGTGAAATAAAAAAATTATTAATATCAGGCTTCAATTATTATTATTTTACTGGTAATTTATAATATTTTTTGTAAGTAGCTATGTAATAGTTTAAACATTTAGCAGAATACTTAAAGAATAATATGAACTTTATCCTATGCAAATAATAAATGTATAATTTTACAAGGCTTCCAAATATTGAGGCAAAAAGGGATAGTCTAGGCAATTACAGTTAAAGAAATCTATACGGTGATTTAATTTCACACGTTTGTTGTTCTTTTTTATTATAGTAAAAACATACAAAAAGTAACAAAATTATATTGCAGTCAATACAATTAATATTTACAGAGTAATGTATTAAAAATAATGTATTGATAGCCGTAAGTGAAGACGCATACGAGATACTGTATTTTCTCTCCAACGAAACTCGACCGAGTCGAGACATTGTGTGACGAAATTTATACCAAGACCCACCCAATTCTCGGTTTCGTGTATCACTACTACGTTTTAAGACTGGGCGCTCAGATATCTAACAGAAAATTGAGTTCGCCGTTCTTAATAATTAAACCCTGATGATCGTAAATCATTTGGTGCTTTCAGATTAAAGAGAGTAATACATCTGCTATTAATTTGCTTCTCCAACTGAAAGGGTTTCTTCGTGCACGTTAAAGTAGAATGGAATCTTTCAGTATTATATTTTCTATACACAAATGAAGATAAATGGTCATAAAGTATAACCATCACGTGTAAAATGTAATTCGACTTTCATTGTTTAAAGATCTTCGGATCACTGAATCTATTATAGTTTGATAAATTACCTGTTATAGTTCCGTCAAGTGACCTTCTTTGTGATGGAAAACACTACCTCGGTTAGGGATGTCAATATGCTCCGTCTTCTGGCTGTCTACAGGAGTTTTTAATGTAAATGGGAAAATTTTTAATTTTAGTAAATGAAAAATTAAGAGATATATTAATAATTTTTCAATCGTTCCTTATACAATATGTTAATGTGACTATACTCTATTGTAACTGGTTTTCTTTCAAGTAGAAAATGTACCTTTTTAGGAGACAATTTGTAAAAATGTTGTTCAAAAGCAGCGTTTTACGCAAATAACTATTCATACAGGTTAATTTACGGAATGTGTCAAATGAATAAGCTGTGTTTATCTAAATCAAAATAAATAAACAAAACAAACAAATAAAATGTTAGTTGCTTTAATCTAATTGAGATTTATTAATATGTTTCATACTTATATTTATTTAAAAAGTTGTAAATTTGCTGAAAGTGTAAGTATGCTACACGTATACAATTTACAGATATAGCTTTAGAACTTGTAAGGAACTTTTTTATTTTTTCATACTGTTATTGCATACATTTCGCACTAGCAACAGATTTCCATAGTTAATATTCTATAACAAAATAAAATTTATATTCATGTAAAATAGTCCAAAAGACTGAATAAAAATGTATATATTTGTATAGAGATTCAAACCCATATTAATCAATAATTTGTAACAATAACAAGAAGAAGTATGTTAGGCCAAAAATTGTTTTTTATGGTATGGGATTAAATACAAATTCATATTACAATTCCTGAAACTTAGTATGATAGTTACCAATGTGAAGTATGGCAGTTGTTTGAGAGTGCTAAACCAATGTTATAATATAACCAAATATGTAACAAGCTAATGAACAAACTAAACTTGGTTTTGAGAAGGGCAGTTTTTTGGTCTAGTTGTTTGGAAGCAACATTAAAATAAAATATTACTGCTTTTTGCGGCCAAACATTCGGTCCACTATAATAGATGGTTTAAGATGAGTAAACTTAGAAAGCTGGCGTACGCTGTGAAGCGAAGCTGGGCTTAACGTTAACCTCAAAGAGCTTGGCGGCGTTTATTTTACATAACTTGAAAGTTTGATACTGCCACTACTAACAAGTTATTTTACGAAACAACATTTAAATAACAATAATTTTAAAATAAATTAGATATATCAATGAAGATATCGATAGGACTACTTAAGAATAGTGTATCAAAAATTAGACAAAATATAGTTCGAAAGAATATAAGAGTTTGCAAAAGATACTGTACATACCAAGATACTGTTTTATACCATTTGTAGATAAAAAGAAGAGCATCGCGAAAATATTAAAAAGAAAAAAGTATCCTGGTAAATATTTATACAAATCTGAATATTCAATGTATTCTAAATATAAGTTATAACATATTCATAAACATGAATAGAGATTTTAAAACATAAAAATATAGTTATTTAGTTAATCTTTACTTTATATTAATATTCAATGTAAATGTAAGATAATTTCCATTTGTTTTGAGATAGTAAATAGTAATCTATTTATAATTAGTGGTAAGTCAATTAGAATAAATTATTTCTGTAAGGCCTAATTTCTGTAATGTAACACAAAAGACCTAATCGACTATGCAGCACCACAATGGACATTTTCCATGCCGTCTGCTATGTCTAGATTCTGTAAAGTAATTTCAACAACAAAATATCATTATGCTAAAGACCAATAGTATATTTTCTAATCTATTAAAATTCATATAATATCTAATTAAGTAATACATCTTAAAGTATTAACCTGACAATTCACGACCTGCCTTCTGGAGCAAATAAAGAGGAAACTGTTGAATCTTGTGTGAACTAAACCCAAAACTCATCGAATAACGTACTCCGGATGTTTGCAACTTTGATTAATGCACAAAAATTGCTTACAAACCAAACCCGTCATTTTTTGCTTATTTATATGCTTATTTAATGTAAAATATCAGGATTGGATCGTTATTTTATAACATCTACATGTCTTGCACATATATTTATCGAAGTTCGAATGAACCTCATAATCGGTTTAAATTTGCATGAGCTATAATCCACAACAGAAGAATACAATTTTTTATGTTTCCTACTCTTGCCTACTGTATGTGGCGTGCCTAATTACAGCGTTCTAATATCTGGGAACAACAACAAACTGATGTCTGCGTTCAAACAACCGAGAAAACTATTACCTCGAAGCTGCAATTCTTAAAACTTATTGTTACTATTGATTGATGTGGGTGGGTTTGCATAATTATTTATTCACGGGCAATGTCACAAGAAAACTACAAGGGACATTTATTTAAATTGCTTAAATCACAGCATAACCTGAGAGTTGTACTATTTATACGATATCCAATCAGAATATAACAATCATAAGGTTATCATCCAGTATGATCCGTTTAATCTGTGGTAAATTAATATAAAAGCCGACTTAACCCCCACGATATTGTAGCGGGACTATTTACACAATCGTTGTGATCAAGTTCCTACAAAATGCAATTTTGCTTACTTATCCGTTATATTTAAAAGGTTTTGGACATGGTCTTGGCTAGTGATGAGCAAATGCAAGACTTGTCTTCGTTCGTATTGGTTTGTGTTAAGTAAATCGCATAAACCAATCAATTGTATTTTGCTACAATTTAAATTGTTTAAAAAACTATTAAAAAGAATTTAAGAACTATTATTAAGAATGAATGTGAATTTTTGGGCATGTAATATGTTTTTTATTTTTTTAGCTATTTAGTTTGATTAGCCTTGAAGGAATAAAAGAATTTTCAGGCTGAGTTGTAATTATCCAATCTTTACATGAGATTGCCTTTGTCAAGGTATATTGTACATAATGACATATATTGTACATGTATAAGGTACATTGTCTAGGTACCTTTGTATTTGTCTATGAGTCTAGGCAATACAATTTATTAAATAAAATAAAATATAATAGTGAGCACAACAATTAATGAATTTATTATACTTTAAACTACTGTAATTAGCTGTTCTAAAATGTGACCGGAGGGAAGTTCAATATGGATAGTTCTCTTTCTTGATCAATGATACATCAGTTTTTTCTTTGTAATATAAGTTTGAAAGAACACGGCAGCAGTGACTAATGTCTGATTTGTATTCAAGAATCATTTATATAACAAGTTTCATCCGATTATAAATTGGCCAGAATGAATTACCAATAATTAATTGGTAATCAGAGACTCAAAGTGCATAGAAATTCAATTTGTTTTAAAGTTGTCCATTCTGGTAAATTTAGTTTAACTTTTCGGGTAAATTAACACTTGTTTACTGTTGTGATGATATTATTACAAAATAAATTATCAAAAAAGTTAGTGCAAAGAGCACAGAGGAACTTTTTGACTACAGAGGTAATTGAGGTTATGTTATTTTTAACGGTCGGAAGCTGTTAAAAAGCACTTGTAACGTTATTTCTATTGCAAAACTTCAATGAAGATAGCCAAGTGGGTGTTCACAATTCAACAAGTAAGTGCACAACATGACATGACGACCTTGAAGTGACTTTAGGTTAAATATAAAAGTGAAAAGATACTGGGAATTTAAGGACTACATTTGATAATGCAAATCTATAAACTTTATTCAAAAAAAGGATTTGTGTGCAAGTTAAGTTCTCACGTACTACTGGACATACTATGTTTGTCATACATCTAAACTGACTCCAAAGGTAAGCACATAATAGAATTTTGAGCAACAGATTCCACATGACAAGAATTGCCCGCAAATTATTATATTTCCTCGGCATAAAAATAACATTTAATCTAGTTTGTTTAAGGATTCAGTTGGAAATCGAACTAAAACATTTCTCAAATACTCAGTTGTTACAATAAATAGTCCTTGTGGGTGTAAGGGATAACTCAGAGTTTGGAAGCAATATAATTTTTCATTTTAAGAATGTTTTGTTTTCTTTGTAGAAAAGGGAGGTACATCAATTTATTTACAAATTTGTTGACATATGATTTATATTTTTGGGTTGGATGTTATATTTTGGCAAAATGTTATTGGCTTCAATTAACTCTTTAACTTTGTTACTGTAATCATCTATGTTGATTATTATTAACATTGGTCGGCCTTGGTGACTATGGCTTTACTAAAAAAATTTGAATACGTTTAACTACAAATTGGTTTTTATTTGTATTTAACACTATAGTTATTTTAGAGTGTCTACTATGTTTCCTAAACGTATTGATTATTTCTTATCTTCCATAATTCTGCTGTTCTAGTGGAATCGATGTTACGCAGCTCTCAAGATTTGAAAGTGAATCGGTTTCTTGCAATTTAATTTCGTCTTGCTCGAAGTACTGAAACTTTGTTGATCAGTCTAAAGTGAAACTATGATTTTGTAAAATCCCATCAGTAGTCCATTTCCAGCCAAAATCTCAAAAGCTTGTCACTGTTTGACAGCAACTCTTTACGGTTTGAAACTTGATGAGCCGGGATACTTGTTGACTAGAAGTACACAAAGCTTTGCCTCATTTACCCTACGATATCGTCAGAGACAGGAGGACATCTTGAAGATTTCAAAAAAACACTTATGCCACTCATAGAATGTTTGCGTTACTTGAAGGATATTTGCCATAATAGGTAAGAAAATTTCGATGCACAATTATCGCAGATTTCGATTCTGGAAACCAAAACACACCACATTCGAGACCAGTGAAGGCAGCCATTTTCGATGCAACTGTTGCTAGTGATTGCGGTGGTGCGATTCGTACTTGAACTACGTGTGTTCAAACTTGATCTATTTTGCTAGTAAGTAGTGAAAAGTACTTTTGGAGCACCCTGAACATTCTACAAATCTAATATCAACCAACAAGGTACATTATTTTGGTAGGCATGTTGCTTCTATTATAAGCCTGAATGGACATGCTTATTTGCTAGTTTGTTCAATGTACTCTATTGAGTTACCACTTTCTGATTCAAAGAGCTGACATAATTGGAGCATACAGGCAATTGAGAAGTAAATGCGTCATCAAGATATTAATCTCCACATTCTTAACCAATAATAAAACTTGACAAATGGATGATTTATTTAATTGAATAAATTTCATATTAAAATTTTACTCCAATATATTTCGTGACACACATAAACAATACGCATTAAGTTTATTGTGTGGGAAAACGAGATTATACCTAGATGATTAAAAGAAATGTATTCAGTATGAACTCGAAACCCGGATCTCCCAGGGCATTTCCGACACGGTTTATATAACTGCGTTTAGATATCATCTTTGTATTGAAAAGGTAGAAACTAATTTCAATATGTAATCCAGGTTAGTAGGTGCATGTTTCAAGAGGCATTCTATACATGTTGTCAAAAAGTGTTTGTTATCAATTTAAATTTATTTAAAAAAATCCAGGTAAAGTTTCAAAACGAAACCTCAACTAAGTTAAAACCTTTTATAAAAATG
>JAGFPH010000430.1:570621-587529 GCA_018207615.1 Philaenus spumarius | reverse complement strand
TCGTGTTTGAATACTTTTAAAGCTACTACTCGAAACAAGGTTGCGTTAATGTGTAACAATGTTTATGTAAGTTATATTGCAACTAAAAATTTAAAGTAGCTAGTACTTTATTAAAATTCCTTTAAAATCTATATAATCTAAAATAGTTCTTCGTGTTTGAATACTTTTAAAGCTACTACTCGAAACAAGGTTGCGTTAATGTGTAACAATGTTTATGTAAGTTATATTGCAACTAAAAATTCAAAGTAGCTAGTACTTTATTAAAATTCCTTTAAAATCTATATAATCTAAAATAGTTCCTCGTGTTTGAATACTTTTAAAGCTACTACTCGAAACAAGGTTGCGTTGTAACTACAAATTTAAAAATGTAAATCTTATAAATTAAAGCATGTATAGAATTATTGTTTACGTTTAATGTTTCATCTGAATCGAGATGATTATGTCTCTATATTATAAGCAAGTTTCATTTCTGAAACTTAATGACCTTAAAATTTTGTGCAGCTCACTATTCAGGTACTACATCATCTTAGTGGTAGATAGATTAACTAGTATTAACTCTATTAAATTCAAGGACTTACTTTAGGTCTGGCATAATATTAATAAAATCATTTTCGCTTAAGTTTTAGAACTTGTCACCAAAAGATATTAAAATCATCTATAATAGTCCTCGTTTAAAAGTCTTTGAAGATTTGCGTTTGATTTGAATTAAAGAGATGATATGATAAAATGTAAGCGTCAATGTTTTCTTATTCAGTTTATTTCTAAATTTGTTATTACTACTATTATTGTTTTTTCGCAGGCTTTGTTATGTTAATTTAAATTTCATTTTGTTCGCGTGTGGTAGATTTTTACTATCATTATTTTATTTACTTTTTTCAACCTGAAATATTTGCTTTCTATTTTTTAAAAGATATTTTAGATCTTGAAATTGTAGTTTTGTATTTCAAAATGAAAGAGAAGCCCTCGTTGTCTTAACTTCACTTTAAAATAAAAGGCAATAAATTACACTCACATTCCAGTTAGTTCATACTATTTTGCATTGGAATCAAGAGCACCTTTGTGTGGTTGCTCAATTAGTGTGTTGTATAACTCGGTAACGTTGGAATCTCCAACACAGTATCTCAGATTCGTGCCTAGTTGTTCATTTTCCAGGTATGTGTCCTACGCTCCTCTCCCGGCTTTATTTATAAATTTGACTCACAATAAAGACAGAAATTCAATCTATGTTATTATGTCTTGCTTCTTTTACTGAATTTTGGGTATGTATGTTTATTGAATATACAAGTAAACAAATAAGGGTTTTCTTATGCAACTGAGAACCTGGTTATTTTCTCTTAGATGTGAAATATTTTTTTAAAGTTCTTGTTTGATATTAGTATTTATAGTTTTCTTGGTAGTGTTGGTTTGTAATTAGGAGGAGAATTTATAGCACAGTGCTCCGACAAATAATTAATAACATTTTTGAATTTTATTGTAGACTAGTAAGCCTCCGTGAAAAATCACAGACAGATTAATTATATATAAATCAGAAATATATCATTTCAGAAAAGACTATTTAAAACAACAGACTTTATCTAGGCCTACCTGCTATGCTAACGGGGATTTTTAACTATGCAAATGTGTACAATTAGGCTATAAGGATTAATAAAAATATAGGCCTATTTGTTAAAAAATTTCATTTATACGTTATTGCACTATATTTAAAGAAATATACAAATATTATCTTTTAATTGCTTTTTATTTTATATTGATAGATCGAATGATTTAGAAGATGAAATATTGATGATAGATAAAATATTATAGTGAAAAAATAATAATGAAATATGTTATACGAAGATGTACGAATGTTTCCGAAGTTAAACAAATAGGTATCTTTTCTTTAAATTTGTATAAACGAATATATTGATGATAAGACGTTGTTTTTATAACCTCAAAGCAAATACTATAACGTATTATATATAGCATACATCAGTTCTATAACTCATATTTAAAATAATCAATTTCAAAAGAAATTATAATCATTTGAAGTTGTAAACCTAACCACAAAATGTAATCTACGCTGGGTTTGATTACGTATTACAGATGATAGGGGAAATCAGCTGTTATATTATATGTTAATCAGTACGTACGTAAGAACATGCAGACATACACTCGATTTTATAGGAGTTGACTAGGGGAAATCCGAAAGCCAACCCTGTGGAACCTTCTTTTTACAAATAATCATGTTATGTTTTCTTTAAAATAAAGATGTAGAATAAAAATAATAACCCCAGAGCTAAGATAGTAAATAATGTTAAATGTTCAAATCAAATTATTTCGTATAATTTATAACAGCAGTTATAATGAAGGTTGAAACAGCCAGTAAGGCTCAGGACTACACGTTAATAAAAACCTAACCTAAAAGTTAAAAATAAAAACAAAGTTTGAAATCACCTGTTAATGGAAATATTGGAGCAAATAGCTGTTTAATCTGTTATTTTATTCAATTGGTTGCTATGGTAATAAATGCAAATAGATATGTTGATTCATCAATCTAGGCCTTACCTAAAAAATTTTCCGACTATTTTTTTTATAAATGTTGAAGTAAAAAATGTTTTCATCAAAATGAATTATAGCCTAAGTTACTCAGGGATAGTGTAGCTTTTATTAGTAAAATTATTTTTTCAATTGGTTCCGTAGTTCCAGAGATTACCCCCTACATACAAACAAACAAACAAATTTTACCTCTTCATAATATTAGTATGGATAAGTATAGATTTCCTTTTTTATTTATATTGCATTTCATAGATTAAACCTTTTTTTTTTGTGTAATGATACTCTATTTTGTTCTACTTTAGTCATATAAACGTTGTAGGGGTTGTTGATTTTTCTTTTTTTTAAACCTTAAAAATGTCCTATAGGGTCCTATAGGCCTACATTGTTCTTTGGGATTATTGGTAAATTTATTTTTAGTTTTGTAAGCTTAGTTTTTTAGCTTGTTATATATGCAACAGACTTAATTAATGGACATGTAAATAAGAATACTGTATTGTATCTATGAGAAATAAAGATAAAACAAAAATATATATAATATCAAAATTTATATATAAGCAAAACATTTATCATTTCATGCATATATTTTCCGAAATATTAAAATACGTTATCACACTCACATAAAAAAAAACATTTCGCTGTTTAGGAATATTGGTTTTTGATAGTTTTTTTAAATGTTTATTTATTTATAAAATTTTTAATAATAACATCATTATAATATATCATCCAATATGTTTTCGTGCATTGTATTACATCCGTCTTTACATAAAAAAAACGTGACTATTGCATTTCGATTTGGTAAATAAATTTTTCTCCTAGAACTGAAAACTATAAAATCTCGTTTCTCTTGCGAATGAATATTTTGGCAATTCCATTAAAAAGTACCTCGACTCTAGGTAGAGGCTTTGAAATGTAATTTCTATTTGAATACATATGTTCAAACTTTGTTCCATTACCAGTTTAGTACACATGGTCATATGCATTCGATTATTAAGCTGTGTACAACTTGCTTATTGTATCGTATCTGCGGAACTGTAATTTAGCATTATTTATTTAGACTGTTTTTTTTTTTATTTCCTGTTGAGGAATTATTCATTAATTTATGAAATTTATAAACTTATCCTTTAAAAAATGCAAAACTTCATAATAATCAAATAATATTTTGTTTTTAAATAGTTCAATAATTAATGTATGGTTTAATAAAAATAGGTTGATGTTTAGAGCTGTTTTGACAAAACAAAAATAGGAATTTGATTATTAATCATCAAGTTGTTAATGTATATTTACCAAGTCTATTACAGTATTAAAGGTTTTTAGACTCATTATAAGAAATACAATTTTTTAAATATTATTTCAACCTTTTTATTCCGGTAAAGTTGGTTTGAGGTGTCACATGTACGTCAGTATGTTTGTCATATTCTATTTAGAACAGATTCAAGTATTACACTGACACTCAACATAGTTACAAATGTAATCCTTTTGGCATTCAATAGACAAAACTCAAGCTAATTTTGTATTAAGAATTTTGTGAGGGCTAACGATTGGTATAAACATTTTTCCTAATGAAGGGTGGATCATATTTTTAAATTTTTTTTGTTCGGACATTTTCTATCGTAGGAAACATAAAGCTAACACATATTATCACTAGAACTGAGATGTTAAGAAAACCTAAAACTAAATTAATAAAAACATTATAGACAAACCACAGTCACCAGTAACAAACACAAATAATGCCTTCTTGAAACCTCAGTCCTAGTACTCTATTTCCTCTTTATATTTTAGTCTGCATATGCCTGTCCTCTGAGTTCAAGTTTTATTTCAGTGTTTTTTTATGTGTTAGAGATATACAAAGCCTTTAAACATAACAAAAACCAATTGCTTAAGAGGGCACTGCACTCAGCCAGCCAGCCAGCCGCTTGGGGTTGGCTTTTAACATAGGAACATAGTTTAAATCGGCGTTATATGATGAATAACACCTTAAATAAAGTAAAACTTCACTGCCAAATCATATAATTACATATTTCATTGCTTATAAACCTTTTAAAAAATAATTATTTCTATAAATGAATTTTTTACTATTAAAAGAAAGAAATAAGTTTTCTATAAGAGGAAGGCTAAATTTTACTGATGTTTGATTAGAAATAAAAGTTCACTATGACTATCGATATTGTAGAAAATTATACAGTTTTAAAGTACGTTTCTTTAATAATGTTTCGGCAGAGATAAAAAAGTAGTTTTCATCCAAAATGTATTTAAAAAAACTGATTTTCCAGTACCTTACATTATCAATCACGATAGCGATGTGCAAGGAGTTCGCCGTGTTTCCAATAGAGCGCAGTAGTGTTGTGCCGATGCGCAGAAGAGTTTCTTTCTTCTTGCGCATCTACTGTGAATTATTCGATGATGTTTTGTTTCGTCACTTGCCTTATTATCTCAACTAGAAAACGGGTTCAATGTTATTGCAGAAGTTTATTCCAGTCTTCAACGCGTGCGTGTGATTGAAGCTACCCTTCTTTCAACCGCACTCCGAGTTTGATAATAATAGGCCAATAATCTATATATATAAAAGCGAAATACCACTCACTCACTCATCACGATTTCTCAAAAAATACCGAACGGATTGAAATTAAATTTGGTATGTAGCTTCCTCTAGAGCCATAAGTGTTTACTAAAAAAGGGTTTTAAAAAATTCGAAATTATTACATAACCCTAAAAGTATCTTTTTTATCAATTATCTATCATTAGGATGGCTTAAAAATTGCTTAATAATTTTATTATTGTTTGAAATAATTTAAAATCACTTAAAAATAACTTTAAAAGCGGACGGAGACTGTTGCATTGTTGTGGCAGACTTTAGCCGCATGCCTTGGCATGCACTGCAACTAACCTCCAGCGGTCACGTATCACTAAAGCTGCCACATCTCAGTTAATATTCGTCCAATTTAAAAAAATAAGGTTTTAATCGATTTGTAATTAAATTACCTTAAAAAAGGTATTCTTGTAAAATTTTTGTAAAATCAACGGTTCTTTAGTTATTTAAGAAACAAAATTTTAAATGGCCGCCATTTTGTTTTATGAATTTGAAAAATTGTCATAATTTTTTTTTTTACTTTATCTAGTTTTCATAAATGTTTGTGCAAAGTTTCAATTTCATATGTTTAACCATTTTTTAGAAAAAAATTAATAAGTGAAAAAACAAAAATGGCGGCTGTGTGAGTAACTAAGGACTTCCGGACAATTTAAATATGATATTTACATATGTTTCTAACCAAGAAACAATGCCCTAAAATATTGGTAGGGAGTTCTGAAACACCCTGTATATGATTTTTAATGACACTCCAAAACGTGTTCTGGGGACCATGATCGGTGCTCATTTGCTACTCCCGACCATAAGGGCCACTGCAATGCTCATTTTTCCTATGGAAATACGCTAATAAATTGATTTGGTTATAAACTTGTATGTGTATTTTGTATATTTAGTAAATAATGCCGACAATAAATTAATGTAATGTATTAAAGTTTTGCTAAACAAATAATATATAGAAGATGTTATTCTTATTGGGTACAAACTTAAAATTGTAGACATAATTTAATTTTATCTAGATTTTTTTCTACACTACATAAAAAATACGTTTCTATACTTTACATCGTATTTTCACTCATAACAACGGTAATTACCAATAAAAATATAGGCTTTTGTGTGATTGTCTAACTGCATATATTTTATCCTTATCATTTAAAACAATATTCTCGTGAGTTATTAACTTTTATAAGTCTAAGTTCAGAGCCTAAACCTAATGCAACAGCTCAACTAATTGGGAACACCGCACCGGCCAGGCAGCTATGCGTGTTTGCACAAAAGAAAGGAAATGAAAAGCTTGTAACTTGAAATAAAACTGTTGACAAAATTCAGCGGTGGGAGGGGTATGTGGCCTTGGGTAATGTCGTGTGCTTCACCCCTAGCGACTTATCTACGAACTACTCCTAGTGGGGAAGTTAAAAGCAGCACTATTGCGTCATAAAACAAGATATTTCATTCAGGTAACCCTCTTAACGACTAGCTACAGTTTCATTCAAAAATATTGTAAGATTTGGCAATAAGAATGTCTGACTTTCATAAACTGTACACTGAATTTAGTCAGTAGTCGTTCTACCGCTAAATAAAGTAAACGTCTACCCGGATTACATGTCACAATTGTTTGTTTTGTGTTGTGAGTTAAATGTTTTTGGGTTATATGTAATGTGAACATTTTAATATTTATAATCTGATGATGAAATATGTGTTTCAAAACACGTCATACCCATACGCTGAACGAAGTCATACGATGGATAAAAGTTATAAAGATATTGTTGTGTTTATATTAGTATATATTTTGGTAAATCGAAGAAATATAACACACATATACTACAGACTTAGGGATTCGATTACAGTTTAACCATTACACAATCAGTGTTAATGACTACTAGATATTTATTGATTTAAAATAGATCACGTATAATTTTATTGTTAAAAACGTTACGTCCTAGCTTTAATACAAGTCCGACTTGTTTATATATAACTAACTTCTGAGGAGATTACTCAAAATGAATATTTCCACAAAACCGAAAATACGCAAACACTGCAAGCTATACTATTACAGGCGCGATATCACAACATAGGATCGTTCACAATGAAAGTGGCTTCAAATAGAGAAGCGTTTGTACTAGGTATTAAAGTTATTGTTTCCAATGCAAATTCAACCGCTGGAAACAAAAACAACTAAGTAGAGATTTGTTGATGTTATACAGTAATTCAACCGTACGATATACAATCACGCCTCTCGCGGCACAATACCTGCCATAATATAGCAATGGCTTTAATAGAGTTTCAACATTATTCAAATATTATTAATTTATCTAGGCATAAAGATGACTGTATAACAGACTTACCAATGCATCCACTTCGTTGCTACTTAACATAAAAGCATATCAGACATCATCAAATAAGTGTGTTTGGGTTTTATTTACTGTGTTATATATGTTTTAAAAATAGAAGTACTACTATATAGAATTTGTAAAACATAATAATAAATAGCATTAATACAATAAATTAATAATTTTGTTATACAGTAACACATTTTTTTCTACATAATTTGTAAATATTTATTATTATTCTATGTTATTTTCTGTTTAATTTTATATATAATAAGCGGGATAAATATGACGATAAATATGCGTGAATTTAGTTTTATAATGCAAGTTTTTCTTTCCGCGAGAAACATTTTAAGGGGTTATCATATTCAGCTGGAGCAATAAAACTCAGTAGGATAACTTTACTTTCGTTTTCCAAAAAGTCACGTTTTTCAACTTTGTGAACGGTAAATTTTTTTATCAACAATAATAGATAGAGACCAAAAATTGTTACCACATATTCGTCAATATATTTTACAATTTTAGGCACATTTTGTGATCAAGCTTAGCTTACGAAATAAATAAGGTAGAAAAAAGTAAATGAAAAACTTTTCATGGAGAAAAGTTTCATCTGAAATTAAAATGTAAAAAAATATAAAATAATTAAAAAACTAAATTGCATTTAAAAATAGTAAAATATACACACAACTATGGACAATATGTGGTAAAATTTTCAGGTCTCTATCTTTTGTGGTTGCTGAGATAAAGGTGGTTGCTGAAAATTTCGAATTAACCTTTCTGGAGATATTACTCCTTAAATACAAATTTGTTTTAAACTGTAGTAACAACCAAATAAAATTCGTATATCTTAGATAAAATAAAACCTGAACACAAAATCTCACAATAAATAAGTTTACTAACCTCAAACGGGTTTCAACGACAATGTCACCATTCTCAGTGATGCTCAGGCTACAGTAACCAAACTATAACTGATCTAACAGTGTGACAATGCACCGTATATATACCTAACTATATAAGGGGCGTGCCCTACAGGGGGTTGTGTCATAAACCTATGCTAAGGCGTTAACCACCGCCTATCGTTAATCAAATATTATAACAATAACAATATAACTAATATTAATATTTAACAAAACATTTCATTATTACATTAACAAAGAATTCGGTATAGGACCTAATTAATTATTCACAATTATTTTACGGTATTTGTTAATATAAAAAGTAAGTTATCCCAAGCGTCCAATTTGTTGGGTTTAGTTACATTTTTCGACAGTTTAGAATTTTCTATTTTAAAATGATTATTTTCATCTAAACAATGCTTAGTCATAGCAGATTTATCAGGACTATTATAATTATTTTAAATGAGAAAAGTGTTCTTTACCTCGTATCTTCATAGGTCTTATGGTTTGACCTATGTATTTTTTAGGACACATTTCGCAGTTAATACAATAAATCAAGGATTTGTCTTGTTCTTGAATTTTGTCTTTAATATTAACCAGCATCTTACCACAATTATTATCAGTCGACAAAGCTACATTCAAATTTGCATATTTCGCTAAAGATTTTCTAACAACATTACATAATAGTGGAGCAAGGGTTGTTTTAACCCATCGTTGCTGGGGTTTGTTGCTCACAAGAGTGCACCTTGATTCCTTGATTTTCTTGAAATTCACTTTTCTTACTATGTTGTCTATTAAGTCTTCGGAATAAACATTAAAAATCGCAGCACCATACGTATATTTCAGTTCTTTCTCGTAGTTATCCTTAGATCGGCAAGTTAACCAATCTGTGATCCATATAATTAAAAGCGGCTCTTTTATGCGCTGGAGAATGATGTGAGTCCTTCGTTATGTATCTATCTGAATGCGTGGATTTTATATATACACTAAATGACAAAACATTGTTTTCCCTAAACACATTCACATCTAGAAACGGTAAGTTGCAGCCCTTTATGGTGAACTTTATGAAGTTGATGCACTTTATTTCTTTGGTGAACTTTATAGTGGAGTGAAATCCATTGATAGCATCACAAAATTGATCAAGATATAAGTTTTTATCGAATACTTAAAAAATGTCATCCACATAACGTACCCATACTCGCGGAAAGTACTTCTTTGAATTTTTAGCATTCATTTCAAACGAACTCATAAAATATTAGCAATCAAACTAGACAAAGGGTTTCCCATCGCGGTACCTTCATTTTGAACATAAAACTTGTTACTAAACTGGAAGCTATTTTGACACATGCACAAATTTATAAGTAGTAAAAATTCACCAAACTCACAGTCCCTTAAATTGTTACAAACTAGCCACTCCTTAATTAATAATTTCTATCGTCTGGGACACTGAAACACTCGAGTAAAGAGACACTACATGGAACGAAACTGAATTTCACTAGGTGTTAATGAAATATTTTGCACGATTTTCATAAATTCATAAGTGTTTTTTTACGGAAAATGAAGCAGGAGGAGTAAGTTCTTGGAGGCGTGACACTAACCATTTAGAAATTAGATAGGTTGGCGAGTTAATTCATGACACTATAGGCCGCATCTTCTTTCCTTCTTTATGTACTTTTGGCAAACAATATAACCTCGGTAAAACTGGATTTGAAACTGTCAGTTTTCTTCGAAGATTACTATCTACCAAACTTTTGCAGTTTTTAAAAGTTTCATTTGCGCTCTTTGTGAACTTTATGATTGGGTTTCTATTTTGCAATTTATAAGGTCTGTCAGCGAGCATTTCTGTAACAATTCCAGTATATTCATTTTTATCCATTATTACAATTGCATTACCTTTATCCGGCTTTAGGTAATGCAGGTCTTTCTTCTTCAGTTCTTTTACTACTTTACCATATTTGACATTTGAAGTTGGTGTATTTTTACGTGTTTTTTCCTTTTTTACTTCTAATTTCTTTTTTATATCAGTACGAACACTGGTTTTCACATCGAATTTCGTGAATTTCACAGCAGTTTTGACATCTACTAATAACGATTCCTGGTCGTTTACTGAGTTTTCGATATTGAACTTTAGACCTTTATTCAGTAAACCTAATTCATCTTGATTGAAACTATCACTACTCCAATCTCCTACTTTAATAAATCACCTCTCCTACCCCACGTACAATTATTATGAAGTCACTGTGAATCTGTTTAATAATTTAAATATGTTTGTGAGAAAGTTTGTGCCAGTTCCTGGTACCGTTTATTTACAGTTTTACCCGGACTGTTTACCCAGCCTATCGGGAATCGATTGGTTTCAACCACAGCTAATAGTACTGTAAACAATGGTTTATTACGTTGGTATGATGGAAATACAAATCTCGGTAATATGAGGAAATTTGCATATTAAAAGATACTAGTAAAATCACGTGAAGAAAATCAATTGCTGATTATTTTCATACATATTAGAAAAAATATAACTTCAAAATGTGTGTTATATAACTAATATAGGCTATAAAATGTATTAATTGCTTTGAGGTTAGAAGTCGTTGAAAATGTATATTTTTTACAATGAATTGCTTTTGTTTACTTAGTTCTTTAGAAGGAAATACTTAGGCCTGCAAACAGCAAACTATATCTAACTTTGTATATTATGCCGTTAGGGTTTTCAACATGGTAAATGTGCAGAGCCTACAATTAAACAGTTTACTAAAAAATCACACAAAATGACACACATTTTATTTATTTACATACATAAATCAACCCTAAATATTTAAATACACAAACTTATGCAAATGAAAATAAAAAAAATGTTTAGACTGTCAAGAATAAATTAAACAAACAAGATTGTAAAAATACAAAAACTTTCAAAGATTTCTAACCTTAAAGCCGATCGTGTAGCAAACATTAGTATTATAACACATGTACAAAAACAACCAGCATCCAGACATTATAAGATGTTTGTTTTGATATAAGTAAACATAACCTCGAAGTATAATATAAGCTATTTTTTGTTTAAGTATTACAGATTTGAGTGAAATCAGCAGTTATATGTTTGAAGTATTGTTTGTTGTTGACAGATGCTCAACAATGTAACATTATTTATTATGTCTTTAAAATTACAGTTATTTTCACGACCTGCGGGTTCGATTTTATACTATTTTGTTACTCACGGACGTGCGTACTTATAATCGCTTTTATAGGAGTTGATTGAGAATGTATGAATATATTCGTTGCAGTTAATAAATACATGCGTCATTTGCAAATTGAAGTATTAAAAACTATTCAAAAATCCTCTAAGTAATGCATTGCTGTCCTTAATTTATATGCGCCTTCAAAAGGCTTTGTCAATTGAAAGTAATGAATGAATATGTAGGATTTCTCTTTTTTACTAGTCTATAAGTGTGATTAAAGTCAATGTTTTAGAGGTGTTTGATTTTAAAATTCCTTTAAAACTAAAATCATAAAACTGTTATATGCGTCTTAATGTAAACGTAATTTTTACTTTAATTGTTTAAAATCGTGTGGATTGTAGGACAAAATGAAGGTTGACTCATCCGTCTAATGTTATTACTATGAATCATCTAAATCGAAAATAAAGTTCTGCGATATCATCAACAATAAAGCCTTCATCTTGGATACAGTAAAACGTTTACATCATCCGGGCATTGACCTGGTTTCAAGAAGCTCCCAAAAAGCTTCTTCTGTTTTGATAGTAATATTATTAATATATTTTAAATGTTTTCCTTAGGTGTTTATATTTTAATTTAAAAGAATTATTATAACAATCTATTTGTAGGCACTAAAAACTTGTTTCTCTTGTTGTGGTGGTTATTTTAATAATTGCATTAAACTTTCTAAAATGCTCAGAAATATAAATAAGAATAATACTAGAATACTAGAAGCTCAGATGTCAAAATGCTTAATAATTAAATATAAACTAAATTAGACAAAACACTGCCCAACAGACGCACAAAGGTGTTTAGGTTAGATTACAAAAATATCAACAGTCCTCTAATTTGTGGTTGTGTTTTTAGGATATAAATATGTGTTAGCTTTAGTTTCTCACTTGATAACGAGAAATAGTTTGTAGTCTAGGACAATCGTGTTAATATACCTATAATTTTAACAAATAATTGTAAAAAATACGAAATATTATTCATTATAAAATATCTTGAAAACTATAAAAAATTATGGTACTTTATTTGAGTATTGATTTTCATAATTCTTTGTTGTAAGTTTTTTACTCCTAGAGGGTTTCCTTATTGGTATTTTGTATTCAATTGTGTACTTATTCATTTGTTGTAGGTTGAAGCTACGTTTTTTCTTGCTAACTAAATTTCAGATTTCAAATGGTTTAATTTATATTGATATTTATTATTGGTCGCTTACATTTATTTCATATTTGCGCTTTCTACGGCAAAGTCGTCATTCTAAGTGTTAGGCTACATTAGCTACAACTAACAAATAATGACTGATTTTAAATGAATGTGTGTGAGAATTCGTGTTATTGTTGTTATTTTCAAGCAATTCTTCTCCTCGTCCAGTTCGAGTTTAATAATACCTTAGGTTCTATGTGCAATGTGTAATAACATATTTATGTATAGCCTAAGAGGTTTTGTATCCAAGCAAAACTGCAAAGCAAAAGCAACAAAAATCATTAAAGTGCACCACTCCGCAGACGCCGACATAAAAACAACTGTATTATCTTATTTTCTTCCCTCCTATCTCCTCTATTCAGTAATCTTTTTCTTTCTCCCCTCTTTTATCATCACTTAGTACAATACAAAGAGATAAGCTTCATGAACGAAAACCTTAAATGGATATTTTAAACATATCTTCAGGTTGTTAGGCTATATGTTTTCTTCGTGAATTATAATATCTATTCTTTAAAATCTCCACGTTTGTGTATACAAGTGAATTTTAATGTGTATAATGTTAATTTTAAAACTGAAAAAAAAAACTCAGTTAGTTTGAATGAAGCAATCGGAATTTCGTAAATTATTTGAACACCGAATTAATTTTCTTTCGGAAAGAAATGTTTCGTTAACAATTTGAAATCATCTTCGTATTAGATGCTTGTTGGACGTAATTAGCTAGAAAAGGTTTACATTCCCACTTTATGAAATGGAACGAATAACGTACATTCCGTTGTAAATGATTGTTCCAAAAGATATAGTTAAAACATTTTCGATTTATATAGTCGTGTGTGTTGTATTCATATTTAGAAGTGATTTATAATTTAGAAGTGATTTGGGATTATTGGTTTTACAATGTTGTTTTTGCTGTTACTTATTTTATTTCCTTGCTCTAATCGTTTTTTTTTTTTTTTTTGATAAATCCTTAGTTTTTATGTTTTTTAACTTAATTTAAATAATGCACTTGCGAAATTTTATTGTACAACACGATCGTGAGAGCCATAAACGAATTTAAAATAGTCAATAAAACATATAACTACCGTTATTTAAATATGAATTATATTAATTTTTGTAAATCAGTTTTTAAAGTATAACTTTATACTTTTGTTTCGTGCTTGATAGCAGATAAAATATTATATTCCATTAAATACATACCAGTTCTCTCCATATAAAGATTATAGTTAACAGAAAGTAAGTATTTTTAAACAAAAGGGGGCTCGAAGGTTATTGTTCTTTTGATTAATTCTGTATATTTAAAAAATAACGATTTATTATGAAAATATTATATTTAAGTAGCCATATAAAACACAAGGTATTTTATTAATAAAACAGCCCGCTTTAAGCAATAAGTCACAATTCGAAGAACAAACAGCTGACTACGACTATAAAATTTAAACTGATTATGATCTTTATATTTCGTAAGATTTTAAGAAAAGATGGGAGTTTTAAAAACTAAGTTATACAATTTCAGACTTAGCGATATGTTGATAATATAATGGTTTATCTTTATAGAAATTGAAAATATTTAAATATATTTGATGTTATGTATGTTTTCTTTGTTATAGCTATTTCATTTTCATTCAAATACAATATTAACAAGTAGGCTTGATATTGTAAACCTCTTGTTAGGTCAGGACGCGTCTAAACAGTTTGTTGCTGTTGGTCTCGTAGAGGGACACGGGAACTGCCGATTAGTATTTGGTTATTGGGTATGATATTGTAACAGCTGATAGGTTTGGAAATTAAATGTAAAACCTAGCCTGGATAATACTTTTAGGTTAATATTATGTCTATAACTTTGCTCAAAACGAATATTCAAAAATGTTTAGGACTATCTAGTAACATGATTGTAAATTGTTTTGGGAAATTTAATTACTGTTAAAATGTATTATGTTGTACTACTTTGAATATAATAGCATACAAGAACACTTCTAAATAAGAACAGTTCTAAACTCTACGAAATTACCGAAGATCTAGGTGGAATCTTCTAATAACTATTAATACACAATCGTTTTAAGATATTGTAAATAATTCTAAGATTAAATAAATTTTATCCAACTTTTAAAGTCATTTTTTACTTCAATTTAGCATTTACGTTTTAAAACATACGGTAAATACAATATAAATCATTACATTGCCACAGGTTTACTAGAAGAAACTTAATTAATAAAAGGAAAACTAATCAAATATTGATAACTCAAAATAACTAATAAATGTTAAGGCAGTATATAGCTGGAGGACACTTGGCGTTTTCATTTCTAACGTAAATTGATTTCTAAGCTGAAGATATTAATTTCCAGTTATTGCAAGATTCTTTGCTTTAACCTCACTACAATCTGTTTCCTGTTTCTAAATTCAACTTCCACTCCTCAAGAAGTACATTAGATTTTCTTGATATAATATTATTCAAATTATGATTGAAAGTAATTGAATTGTACAAGTAAATAGATGGATTGAACCAAGTAGTATTTATAGCTTAAAGATAACAAAGTATACCACTTCAGCTCTAATATACCATCGGGGGGAGTGGGGGGGAATCCAAAACCTAAAATCTATGGCCGATGAAGACAATATTCAAACAAGTAACCAAATATTTATCTTTATATTTTTTGTGTTTTGTTTAACACATGTTACTAATATATAATTTATGCAAGTCATAAATACATAATAGATAATGGCATAATACACACATGCTCTCTCGTGAGTCTTAACATTTTATTGGAAATGTCGTGCCTATCAAACTAAAATAGTGCACAATATGTTTAGCACAAAATGAGACAGTATTTTTTATTTGGACTCACAATTTTTCTTCTATTCAATTCTATAATTGAGATAAGAATTACTTACCTGTGGCTGGTCTGTATGGGACTAACACGTTATTATTATCTTTGACCTCTACCTTCCACTCAACCTATATATCTCCTCAATAGATCAAGGAGGGCCTCCACCTACTACTTTCCCCTTTTAATGTCAATTATTCTGCTATATTCTGTCATAATCCTATTCATTTGATTCGAAATTATTATTGCATGTTCAGTACCCACAACATGACATGATACTTTTCCTCGCCAGCTCGTCGTTCATTACCATTCATTAAACGGCGTAATGTCATCCAAATCAGATTGACTATTTGACCGTCAGTAGACCGTCACACTCCTCTTTTAAAACAATGTCACTTTGCTCACTGAAGAAATCTCAGTACTAACTTAGTTTTAAAGACCTTATTCAACTAACTACTAGTGCTCAGTTCAATTAATAGAGTCATAATCTTCTAATTTAAACATAGATTCATTCCTAGTCGATTCTATAATATGTGAAGTTACAGTTTCTTAGAAAATAATTTAGATCACCCATTTTCTATTCACTTATGTGGTGACTAGCGTTTATTTGTTCGTCCCAGTTAGATCTTATTCTCATCATTCTTGTTGATTAGGAGAGTCTGAATCAAGTCTCCTAGTACAAGTTTCGAATACATAACCAATAAGTACTTTGGTGAATCATACTAAAGAATTGAAGGGGGAAATGAATCGTATTTATTTTATAAAACATTTTAAGGACGTGATAGACAGGAAAACAACTCAATCTATCTTTTATGTTCACTGTAAGTTTAAAAACTTTGAATCAAATATTTGAAAAAAAATTATAAAATCAGATCCAAAATTATAATAAAAGTACTAGTTTTCTTTGTTAGGTACCGTTTATTGTTATTATTTTAAAATGCAACTTATCTACTCCAGATGACTCATGATAACCAGCCTTCTCGAAGTCGGAGGGAAAAGAACGTAAACGGTATCTACTGGTCTGGTTTAATGGACGATATTTGCATTATTCTGAAATGTCGTTAATTTATTCAAGCATAAAACGAAAATGTGAGTTATATTTTCTCAACGTTTTGACAAAGACAAATAGCCCAGTTAAATAAGACCTGGAGGTGGAAATAAATGTTGGAAAGCTGGAAATAGTTTTGATCGCTTTATTTGACATCAAATTGAAGTATCCTAGGTTTGCACCACCCCCCGCTGCGAGCTTCAAAGGAGGGGTCCAAAAAACCCCAAAAATTTCGGCCTGTTTTCAGTTTTTTGCTTTTAACTCCTAAAGTAAGCATCTTACGG
>JAGFPH010000430.1:539063-559419 GCA_018207615.1 Philaenus spumarius | reverse complement strand
GAAGTTACATACCAAATTTCATTCCAATCCGTTCGGTAGTTTTGAAGAAATCGTGATTTAATAACTTTGATCCCCCCAAAACCCCCCTAAAATTTCGAATTTTTTCAAACCCTTTCTTATTGAGCACCTATGGCCCTAGAGGAAGCTACATAACAAATTTAATTTCAATCCTTTCGGTAGTTTTTGAGAAATCGTGATGAGTGTGTGAGTGGTATTTCGCTGTTATATATATAGTTATAGATATTAATAGGCCTATATCCATACATAATATTTGATTAATTCTTACATTACTAATTTTAAGCCAAGAAACAGAAATAAATAAAATTGGCTCAAATTAAAGATATATTTTCTAACGTTTATTCTTCCTTCAGTCATGTTTGTAATTCAAATTAAATGTGAGCAGCTCAGTTAGTTAAAAAGGGGGTACCGGTACCAACATTTTACATTTAAAAAAAATTGGAGGAAAGGCTAAACAACTGTTTTTTGACACTTATTAAATTTTCAGAATGTTAGGATTTTAATTATTTTTCTACAGGTTAATGGCACTAAACAAAGAAATAAAATATAGCCTTTTACACAGATTGAGAAACACACCATTAAACCATAATGATTTTCAAGAAGAACTAAATATTATAAAAAACATTTATGTCATAAATGGATAAAACCCAAATATTGTTGACAGATTGTATAAAAAACAAGAATACAATCACCAAAATAAAAATAAAACAAAAGAAACGGAGAAAAAGTTAAATACGTTGTACTAGACTATAACAGAGATTTGGAACATATTATTGGGAATATATTAAAAAAACAGGGATATGTCATTGCTTATAAAACAAAAAATAATCCACGAAGCACCTTAAATATAAAGAAAAGACACGATCACAAATTCGACAGTACAGGTATTTATGAATTGTCATGCTCAGATTGTACAAAAAAATACATAGGACAAACAGGCATGTCCTAAAAAACGATTTAAAGAGCACATTCCAACAGCGGCACAGTCGGCTAACCCAGAAAAAGTCGAATCGAAATTTACAGAACATTTAATTGAGGCCGATCACAAATATTCCGTCATTGAAAAATCATTAACAATATTGCATCATTGTCAAAAAGGGAAATTAATGAACACACTAGAAGAGTTTGAAATATATAAACAGACTAAAAATGATATTAGTTCATTGTTGAACGAGAAACTAAAATTTGACTCTAATATAATCTAAGACACAATAATATCTAGTTTAGATAAGATTCCCTCCCACCTACCTCCGATACAGGTTAGACAAAATGTACAGTAGCCTACGCATCTTGACAGTAGGCCTACTACACGGGACAGAAAAAGATGCACAGTAAAAGTTATGTGTTAAGTGTTGTGTTTTGTCTATATGTATATCTTTTTATGTATTTTAAATATTGACAACGGGAACTACCCAGCAATCCTGATGATGGTTGAATAACCGAAACGGCCGTAGAAAGAAAAAGGAAAATTAGACTATTGTGACGGTAAGTCGTAATATTATTGTAAGAAATATGTGTTGGTTTATCAGTTTAGGCCTAACCTAAGAATTTTTTCAGACTAAATTTACAAATAATATTAAATTTAAAATGTTTTTATCAAAATGAATTATAGCTTATGTTACTCAGGGATACTCAGGGATAGTGAAACTTTTTATTAGTATAGCCCGTAAATGGCAAAGATGTTGTTTCTAAAAGATCGGTCGCGAATCGTCAAAAATGCTCTAGGACTCACCGTTTTCGAGATATTGACTATATTTGTGCAAAAATAATAAAAAACTCCAAATCATTGCAATATAATCGAAGCGGACGGAACACTACACAATGGAAATATGGTTTGAAATAAATGTACACACTACAGCTCTCTAGCTTTAATGGTAGTATAATAATAATTAATTTGTATTGTTTTAGGGGTTTTTATATCATTTTCACCCCTTATCAGCAATCTACAAATACAAAAAATATGGTTTACTTTTTATACAATATATAATTCTAGCTGGCCCGACCCGGCTTTGCACGGATAGACAAATCAAAGTTAAATGTATATTAACAAAAAATATATTATATCAATAAATATATTATTACACTATGTATTTCTTATGGGGATTTTTAGTAACTTTGGGCCCCCCAAACCTCCCCTAAAATTTCGATTTTTTTTAACTCTTTCTTAGCGAGTACCTAGGCCCTAGAGGAAGCTACATAGTAAATTTCATTCCAATCCGTTCGGTGTTTCTTTTTAGTAACTTTGACCCCCCCAAACCCCCGTAAAGTTTCGAATTTTTTAAAACCCCTTTCTTAGCGAGTACCTAGGGCCCTAGAGGAAGCTACATATCAAATTTCATTCCAATACGTTTGATGGTTTTTTGTAGTAACTTTGACCCCCCCAAACCTCCCCTAAAATTTCGAATTTTTTGAATAACTTTCTTAGCGAGCACCTATGGCCCTAGGGGAAGCTACATACCAAATGTCATTCCAATCCGTTCGATGGTTTTAGAGAAATCGTGATTTCGTAACTTTGACCCCCAAACCCTACTAAAATTTCGAATTTTTTGAAACCCTTTCTTAGCGAGCATCTATGGCCCTAGAGAAAGCTACATACCAAATTTCATTCCAATCCGTTAGGTAGGTTTTGATAAATCGTGATTTAGTAATTTTGATCCAACAAAACCTCCCCTAAAATTTCGAATTTTCGGAAACCCTTTCTTAGTGCGCGTCTAGAGCCTATAAAGTGCCAAATTTCATGTTTGTAGGCCTCGTGGTTTTGGAGAAACTGTGATAAGTCAATGAGTCAATGGTATTTGGCTTTTATAAGTATAGATAATACATTATCTTGTAAGAAATAAATGTTCAAATTTCCAGCTCTTTAGTCTTATTGGATGTATATGTATAATAATAAATAAATATCTAGTCTATGTCTCATTCCAGGTCATGATCTATATGTGTGCCAAATTTCATTCAAATCCATTAAGTACTTTTTGCGTGATTGACAGTCAAACATCCAAACATAAAAACATCAAAACATAGAAACAGACAAAAACATACAAACTTTTACATTAGTAGGATTGTTTAATTTTACAAAAGGTGCTACATTCTAACATGTGGATACATGGGATAAAACACATGGATTAAATGTATTCATCAAACAATAATTGATCAACAGTATATTATTTCAATAGTTATTTAATGATTCCAACTACATTTCTTTTAAAGTAATCAAGTTTATAATGTTTCAATATTCTTATAATAATATTCAATGTATTAAAGTAAAATAACAGTACAATTAGTAAATAGTCTCGTCCAAAGAAGTTAATTACAAAATGGAAAAAAGGTGTAAATAAATAATTGTTAGTCAAGTTGTATAAAGATAATGTCTATTTATGTATTTTTACTCTACCTGGAAAAATATGCAATCTATTTCTTTAAGGGAGGAGGTTGAATTAGGTAAGTGGAAACAGATTGTATATTGACATGAGAACAGTCTAGCAAGTATCTGGGAATTAATATATCTTCAGTTTGAAGAATAAATTCAATATCTGTAATAAACTCGCAAAGTATCCTCTAGCTATTTGTTATTCATTTCCGTTTATTGCTTGTTTCTAAATAAATCTGCGCTATTATTCACTATTAGATTTTACTTTCAGAATTAATTTACATTCTAAAAGAATTTTGGAAAATGGGATTACAAATAGATTAAGTTCATTCTAACAAAAAATAGTCTACAGAATGTTGTAATGTGAATGCGTATGAATCATTAGTTTATAAAATTCCTTCTATACTTCAAGAAATGGAACATAGTTTACTACGTTTTAATATTCTTATAATAATATTAAACATTTTAAAGAAAATAACGATATTATTTTGTTATAATTATTATTTTTCCATAACGTCTTTACTTTAGTTAGACTCATGCGGTCGAAAAGAGCGGAGTAAAGCACAGTTAAATAGATAGCCAGAATCTTGGTTTGAACTTATGCAAACTTCATTGGAGGTTAACTGGACTAACGCCTTCAGTCTGTCGGCCATTCTGCTTTCAGTAAATGTATTATTAATACAGTTTTACCACATAATTAAAATATATAAACATATATGTGTAACTATATTATAAATAAGTAATTTTTTTTACCATGATACAAATCTTGAAAGTAAAAATGTAATGACATTTATGATTTAAAATAATATTTTAGTTATAAAAAAAAGAGAAAATCCATTACTTCAATAATTTACTTCTCTCCCCAGGGCGATATCGATAACGGTTGCAAGCTACAATTCCGACAAAGCAGGTATATATATATAATTATTTTATAGACGATACCACTACACAGTCTCTCTCCTCCATTAATAAAATATTATTAACATAACTTAATATAAAGGTCATAGCATAAAAACATAAAAATAATAATAAAAAGAACATGTTGGAAACAAATATAATAACAAGAAAATTCATAAAGCGTTACACAATTAATACTATCAAATTAAACTAACTATTAAATTTTATTAATATACTATTTATACACAAATTACGTATATAGCTTATGTATTTTTATGTATTTATTTTTATTGTAAACAAAGTTGCTTTTATTCAAATTTAATCTTTTTGAACAACCATTTTGCAAAGTAAAATCGAACTATTCCCTGTTTTTTACGAAATGTGACTTGCCTTAAGTTCCTACATTTAACGGGAGAGAGTTTTCAAATTACAAACAACACATTTCTGTACATAAATAATTAATTTAAAATTAAAATAACTAACAAAATAATCTTATTTTTAAATTAAACTATTTATATTTATTCTATACATCTACGTATAAGTAGATCCACACAGAGATAATACATGGAGAATCTTTTCAGGTATCTGAAGATGTATGTGTAAACTATTTTGAAGTTACTGTGTACGAGGCATATCTGTGTTTACTTCACCAAGTGACGATAAAAAAGAAGAGACAAAAGATTACTTAGTAAAAAAGATAAAGGGAAAACGAGAAAAGATGGCATATTGTTTTTTATGTTGTGTCTGTAGATTGGATAATTTATAATGAACCTGTATCACTGTTTAATTTCATATTGTGGTTTAGTGATCATTGCAAAAGGTTGACCATTAAAACATGATTAATCATTAAATGAGTGAGAATTTGTGTTTATGTTTTATTTTTGAAAATAATTTAGTATATACACTATTTTGGAAAAGGTAGATTTTGTAGATGTAAACATAAGGGGCTTCTTAAAAATGTTGACTTTTTTGGAAAAAATATGTTAGCTATCAATGTAATAAAAGCCTTATTGAAAACAATAGTAAACTAAAAATATATAACTAAAAAATATATGTTGTTATTTGTAAGAAATATTTTCGATTTATTTCTACAACTATTTATCAAGAAAAAAATCACATTTAAGATTACAACTATATAAATATAAACATGACTAACTAAAGACTAACGATAAACATTAAAGTTGAACAAAAAACAAACATAAAACATAGCAAAATACCAACATAGCAAAGTGTAAGCAATTAAAATATTAGTTTTTCAAAAATAATAACAAAGGATATTCAATGAAGTGTTCAGTGTTCATACTTAATAAAGCATTTATTATATAATGGTGGTTTATAAATTCTACATTTTACATTGTAATAGTTTTCATTTAATTTATTAATAACACATTGGTTTGATAGTGATGGTTGAAATAATTGTATCTATTTTTCTACTTCCAGAACATAAAAAGTATCTTGAATATGATCATTTAATGTTGCATATATATTACAAAAATCACGTAATACGGAGTTAAATAAAACAATGCATTTATATGAGACTTAAACAGGTCGCTGTACAAAGTTTGTTACATATATGTATACAAATAGTCATTATATTTCCACACCTCTAGCTACATACCTTTCAATAGAATTACAAAAATAACCACTCTCAAGAGAAATTTGATTCAATTCATATATTAAAACAAAATTGTACTCTTCACAAAAAAAAAAAATTCTTCGACTTAAGTTAGATTTTACTAATTTTTTTATTTTAAAGAAATTTTAAGTTATGTTGCTTGAATATGGTTGAAACTACTGACCCATGTTTAAGAGTTATCTTCAAGATATAAAGTATGGTTGGATATTCAAAAACATTTAATTTACTCTGTCAATATTAAATTTATATTGTAGTATGAGTATAATAATATATGAAAATTATTCAGGCATCCTTTCAAGGAATACATTTCCGACGGTCTGTTATTCCTAGTACTTAATAAAAACCATACTTCCATCCAACTAATGGCATAAAGTTTGGAATATGTGCTTCAACAGTAGGATTAAAGCTTACATTTTATGGGTATTATTTAAAATTTATAATTACTATACCACAAATTTCTCGATATTTTCATGATTAATGTTTTAAGTTGTCATGCACATATATGTTTATTGTTAATTGAGTATATTTATTAATTTATGTATAACAGACAATCATAGAATAATTATTTTTGAGAGTTAAGTTAATTAATTTATATCTTGATTAATAGGTTTTAAGACTTGTCGTCAATGAATTTAAATAGTTTCACTGCACATTCACATATATAACTCTTATAGCTTAAACTGTAATTATTTATTTGTTTACAAATTTCTTTCATAATGTGAAGAGTTTTTGAGAAATATTAATTATTTTACACTAGTTTTTCAAGTCTATTCCTATTGTCATACAAACGGTTACAATATAGCATATGATGTTATCAAGCTGGTTATACATAGACAAATATGTATAAGACCTATATTGTATTCACTTAGTTTTACATACAATACAATCAACTAAAGCTAGACACCAAATTCAAATCATTTACAAAATAAAACATTTCTTTGTAACCATGAAGTTATAAATCCCTCTTTAAATGTGAGAGAAATTAAATATAGTAAACCCTTTGTTACTGTCAAGAAGGTTATCTTATGATTCTTTTTTAATAGTTTAAAATCATTTTAGCCCCTCGCCCAACAAAGAGGACATTAAAAATTGGCAAATACTAAACTTTTTCACATTGATTCATTAACAAACTCTACTAATTTGTGGTAATATAATATTTCTGTACTTACTGTAACAATTAGAGAAAATACAATAACTATTGAGAGTTAACAATTCCATTTAGCTTTCGTAACCCGGGAAGGCTTCCATATTCATTATTTAATTTTAAGGGTCCTTATCACATTTTTTATCCATTTGACTTAAGTAATAGAATTGCAAATGGTACCATAAGAATTAAGAATAATACTACACAATTTTATCTTTATAGCTAGTAGGAAGTTAGTTCGATTTATACATATTGTATAACAACCCATTTAAACTCTTAGGTTGTAGTAATAAATTGTAATCTATAAGTACTAATGGCAAAATATGTATAAACTGCAAATTTGTGTGTGAAATAGGTCGAATAGTTTTTGAGTCTATATAGGAAAAGAAACATTCATTTATATATATATATATATAGATGTAAGTTTTTGCAAAACTTATATTGCCGAGTTTAGTTAATTATATTATTTTTAACAATGTATTTTAATTAACAATAACAATGTTAAACAATTTTAACAATGTATTTAACAATAATTCGTATTTTATGAATTTAAATTAAGTTATATTTATAGGATAAGTTATTGGTTAAACAAATTTAACGTTTACTATTAGTCTACTATGAACAGAGCATACAATAATTAATAATAGTATTTTCATTTATAAGCTCGCTTTGAAAGTTTGATATTTATTGATATAAATAAAACTTGTCACTAGGTTTTTATTTTCTTCTAATTAATCAAATAAAATCGGTAAAATTTTTGAAATTTTGTAGTTACAACACTGATAAATTTCTAATTTTTCTAGTTTCTAAATTTTGTTTCTGCTGATGTGTGTAAAAAGCCAAAATTAGATTTTGAAATAAAGGCGTAGAGTAGAAAATATAAAATGAGAACAGGTAGGCAAATGACTACACTTTTATAATGTTACTACTATTATTAGTAAATTAATTTTGTAAATATGTTTCAAGGTTTTAAGTATACAGTAATACCTCCAAATGTAAATGGATTAAAAACAAAATTGGTAGTTTTAAAAGTGTCCGTAAATGTTTTAAAGAAAATATGAGTTCTAGAATTTCGTATAAATCTATTTACAACTGAAAACCAATTGTTAAAATTGAAAAATTTAAACAATAAATCAAAAATATTACATTGTGATTTATTATTACATATTTAGTGTATGTCTTTGGATGTAAATATGTTATTTAAAAATTATTGTAATCAAAATAATTATATTTTTTTTATATATATCTTATAGCAATAGAAACAAATAAACTAATGAACTTTAGTTTAAACTGCAAAATATTATGAAGAGAACTCAAATATAATTACAGTTTTAATAAATAGTAAACAAAAGGGGTTTGTACTACAGGCAACACTTAAATTTTGGTGTACGATATGTACGAGGTAGTAAAATAAAATCATGTGTCATCCAGTGTAAACCATCAAGTGAAATTTGTCCTAAATTTAAATAAATTTATCTATGTTTATGCTTATTACACATGCCAATATTTATTAATTTTAATATTTTAAGTTTGTTTGAAATATGAACAATAATTTGTTAAATTCTGTTGTAAGTTTAACATTTAATTTCTTAAACATATATATATATATTTTTTTTTTTATTTGTTTCGATCAAAAAGTGTTTATATTAGTGAATCATTAAATTCCAAATGTTAGTACTTTTACATTTGAAACGAATATAATTCTATAAAATAAAACACGACAGACTACCTAAATTGATATGCTTTTATTAACAGTTAAGTAATGTAGATGAGAATGCAGTGTTATTATTCTGTTATCGTTATCTCTAGATAAATTCATAATATATGAATAATGATCAAAATTCTGTTTAAAGTCATGGATGTATTATGGCACTGATTTAATCACTGGGGGATGGTTTTGCCGCGGGAACCATGTTTGCATATAGCACGCTTGGCTTGCTGTATAACATCAACAAATCTCTACTTTGGTGTTTTTGTTTGGAGCGGTTGAATTTCCAGTAGAAACAATGAACTTCCAAAAAGCAATAACTTTCATACAGTGCACATCTGCGCATATGTTGTGATATTAGTACAGCTGGTAGTGTACTGTACATTCGGTATTGTGGAAATATTCATTTCCCTGGATACCGTTCAGTAGAAACAATGAACTTCCAAAAAGCAATAACTTTCATACAGTGCACATCTGTGCATATGTTGTGATATTAGTACAGCTGGTAGTGTACTGTACATTCAATATTGTGGAAATATTCATTTCCCTGGATACCGTTCAGTAGAAACAATGAACTTCTAAAAAGCAATAACTTTCATACAGTGCACATCTGCGCATATGTTGTGATATTAGTACAGCTGGTAGTGTACTGTACATTCGGTATTGTGGAAATATTCATTTCCCTGGATACCGTTCAGTAGTAAACATGTGTCCTTGTCTGATGTTCTTTGAACACTTATGTGATAATTAAATTATCTTTAAAATAGTTATGATTACTTGATTACTAAGCCTTCAAACATTATTTGCTGAAGGAGACAATTAAAGATAATCCTTTTTATGGGTTTTAGTGATAACTGAGATTACTAATTCTGCCATGGTTATTATGCTAGTGTCCCTTCAGATTTTATCAGAAGGCATAGTGGTTAACGAGGCTCATCTAGTCTGCTACGTTTGATACAGTTGCATAGATACTTACCTAGTTACTGGAATTCAGTTTACTTACAATATACTCACCAACATGTCTTCATTAGTCTAACATAAAATTAAAGTAATGAGAAATAAAATCGCAACTTACAAGCTGTTGCTATGAAATTTTATATTTAGATGATTTTAATAAATTTAACTTAAGAACATATTCATATGTTAGACAGTTTAAATTGCACTGTAACTCGGGATCTGATTTTAAAGTTACATCAATTAAGGTTTGTTTAAAAATATTTGGAAACGGTCCGTTTTCCGTAAGTTGGCTATTATTTTTGAGCGATTTGAACATTTTTTATTGGTAATTTATCCTCAAATTGGCGTAAAAAATACCTGTGATAGAGACGCCCTCTTAAAAAACATACACACACAGTTCGGTTTCAAAAATATCTAATAAACAGTTGAACATATAATACGAATCAGACCTTATTCACAAAACTTATTATGCCTTTTCAATTTTTTTTCAAACAAATAGGCCTATGTAGAAAGAACTATTTTTTAACTAGATGACTCAAGAAAAGGAAATATCGCCAGGATATCTTGAATTTATACTTAGAGACCATACTTTATCAATTTAAAATTGAAACTCGCTCTAGGATCCGTTAAAAAAACTGTAACCGATGAATTCTGAAATTTGTAAACATTTTTGACTTTAATATACCGGTAAGCTTTAAATAATGTTTAATTTTAATGATAATATTTGGATGTTTGTCAGAACACGTTTTTAAATAATCTTTAATAATTTAACCCTATTATTTAGTAATTGAATTAAATTCTATAATTAGTATATTTTTTTTTAAACGTAGATGGAGTGAATTACACTTTGAACAATTATCTCACCAGAAAAAAATAATATCAATGATTTCTACACAAATATGTATATATATACAGGGTACTTTTATCCAAAAACTAACCCCCATTATAACTCAGAAAATACAACAGATACACTTTCTTTTCCTTAGATGTACAGGTGCCAAGACAAAACAATTTCTGCGTTATCGGCCATTTGCAAATTTAAAATCTAAAGTATGATAACCCCTTTTGTGATACACCAAACAAAATTTATAAACAATAAAACATTTTGTTGAAACCGGAATAAAAACTGACCATCTTCGAATATCAATAATTGTATTTTTCAATTTCAATATGTTTATAGCAGTACGATATTTTTCTAATAAATTTGATCGTTTGAGATTTATTTTCCAGTCAAGCGTTTCTATATTAAGACAAGGACTGAAAACTATAATAAGGAGAAAGTTGTTGAATTCAAAAAGTTTACATTAGTAACTAAATAGTTGTTTCTGCTTACTATAGTTAATGAAAATACTTGTGATATATAAAAACGTATTATGGAAATTTATATCAATACATAATTTTTGTACGGGGAAAACTTTATAACCATATTTTACCACTTTTTTTCTGTAAAAGTGTTTCATAGATTTTTTCTGAAATAGTTGTATTTCTCATTGTTAACTTTTAGGTTTTGTAGTAATATAAAATTGTTAAAAGATAAATAACATTCATCCCTTTAATTATAAATAGTTCAGTTATTTGTACATGACAAATGGACTTAGTTATTTATAATACTTGAATAATGTCATAATGCAAATATAAAGAAAAATTACGTTTTATATTAATACATGCATAAACAGTTATCCGAGTTTATTTATGTTTTGCTTACATTTAGTTATGTCTATTAAACGCATTTCGTTTGAGGTATCTCAAACAGTATGTTACTAATTACGATTTTAAAATTGTAGGAGGATTTTATACATTGCTGAAAAATCAATACTTTATGTGGAACTAACGCTGGCACATTTAAAAACATTACCCTGTATATACTTACCACGATTCATAACACCTCTTTAGTAATAAAACTAGTTTTAAAAATCACCATATTTATTTCAAGTACTTTATTCGTGTATATTTTCTTATTACTCATTAATTCAAAACTATAATCAGTTATTATTAATAAAATGCTCTATATTATGGTATATTCTTGTACAAAAGTCACTTTTTTTGTACACAGTCAGCAGTGACCTAAACTGCCACTCTGAAAGAAAGGCTAACATTGTATCTCAGTTAAATGGCTTTCACTATTACATTTGAGGGCAAAGGATCCGCACCTGCACAACTGGCTTTATAGGTAATAAAAACAGTATTAACCATTGCCCTACGCAAGGGAAGTGAACCGCGAAAAGCAATGAACGCTTTACAACACCATTTTTTTAGAGTTGTTGACCTTCAGAATACGTTTCAATGACAGAAGCAATTTACCCCAGCAAATGTTGGGAACACCAACACGTGTGTAAAGCTTGCCTTTTTATTTATTTTGCTTTAAAAAATATCCTTTTATCCTGTTTGTTTATAATATAGTCGTAACGAATACTTTGTCAATACGATTTAATTAAAACTTTGTATTTCTTTATTAAGTACTATTAGTAGTAACGATTGATTGTCAACAATTTTATTAGATTTTATCAAACAAGATTTAGACAGAAAAAGAAAAACAAAGGATACATTAACAACATCTAAATGAAACAATACAATTTGAAATATGAAATTACAATATTTAAGATAAAAGAGACGAAGCGAAAGAAAAAGTATTTACAATATTTATAAATCCCAGTATCCATAAACAAAACAACAATAAATGTATTAATTTTAGGTAAAGTTAACAATAAATAACAAGAAAAAGAATGAATGAAATAACTAAGCCCCATCTATCGGTCCGGCAGGTATTTTTTTTAATCTGATATGTTTTCTAGAATATATATGAGTACCTCTAACACTACTAAAGATTGTTTTTTTTTTCAAAATACTAAATATTTTCCGAATACAGTAGAGTATTGGGCGATAGTTCAACAACAATTTCGAGAATACTGTACTGTATAAAACTGCATATCTCAACATTCATCAAAATAATACTGATGTCGAAAATTTCCCTTGCGACATAATCATACAAAATAGTCTCTCACTATACAAAATAAATCATCCATATTTTGTCTAGGTGTAAGTAGGAACCATAATGTTTAAAGTATTAAAGTATCTTTACAAAGATCGTGTAAAGTTAAAGAACATGGTTGTTGGTTTTGTTTTTGAGTGCTCGGATTATTTTTAGGAGTTTTAAATCAAAACTTAATATTCTCCACAATGTATGTAAATATATTTTTGTGCTGTGTTTGTATTTAAAAAATGTTTGTAGCATGCTTTATTATAACGTCAAATTTCATCATTCTAAGTTTTTTGATCTACGACGTAATTAACTGATTACATACAGACTAACTAGTGAACTCATATTGGGTCTGGTATTTACATTAAAGCGTAGACCCTAAGAAATATTAAATATTATGTCAAATTTAATTTAAAATGTCTGATTAGAAAGGGGTTAGAGAAATATTTTTCTTTAAGTTTTGATGTTTAATCAAGTTTCTTAATAAACAATTATCAAGCTGCTTCTATTTTTAAATTACATGGCAGAAGTTGGAAAAAGGAAAGCAAAACTAGGATGTGGGGCACGAACTACAAACAAGACGAACCATACGTTACACCACGCCAGATTAAGTACGTCACTATGAAATTAAATCACCTACATTTTGCCTACATTTAATTAGGAGCCAAAATGTTTAAAGTATGAAAACATTAAAGATCGAGTTCAGTTAAAGGAAAGCGTTGGTTTTGTTATCTACTTGGATAGTTTCGAGTAGTGGGTTTTTTTTATGTGTTTTGAACTTCCTGAATAAATGTGGGGTATGAGTTGGGTTGTCAATTTATGTATACTTTCTTGTATTTGTGAATAATATTATTTACTCTTATTTATAATTTATTTTCAGAAGAGGAACGTTTTCTCAGTTTGTCGTGCATAATGATTTTCTAATTTTAATTTTTCATAACATCTGTTTGTTTATACAATTTTAGACACACATTTTTTTAATGTATTAAATTTATTATGTATTTAGGTAAATGTATTTTATGATTCGAAATTAGGTATAACAGAGCCCAAAAGTCTTAACTTTCCCTAAAGAAATTTAGTTTTCTTAATATTATGTTAATCTAAATATAACGATTAAAACTGATTCTTAGTAAAACAAAGTACAAAAATACAGGGTTGTATATACGCACGTTATAAAACATATACTGCATACCTAAGAGGTATTTTTAGGCACACAAAATTGTTATATAGATAGTTTGATTACAATAGATACTATAGGCCCTAATAGGTTTTAAATTTTCGTCAGCCAACTTGGATCCGAAATATTTATTTAAATAAACTTAATCTTTTAAATAAGCCACATGATTTCAAAGTACAATTTGTTGGTAAATAATAGTTAATGTTTATTATTATTAATACAATACCACTATTTTAAGTTCAGTACATGTTTTATTGTTGACACTATATACTTTGCCATTTCAACTGCATTAACAGACTTAGCGTACACAGTTTTTTCTTGTATAATGTTACATATCGAATTAATGTGTTATTTGTCTTCCTTCATATTTAAAAAAGGATTTAGTATAATTCAATATAGCAGATAAAAAGTGACTGGCAAAATTAAAACCCTACCGCAATGTAAATTTTCTTGAACCAATTAGAAATGTATTTCTTTCTGTTTCAAAATAATTGTCAGCTGATATGCAGTAACAGATGTTCTTGTAGACTATATAATCACAACCGTCACACTTTATGTCAAATAAATGGCCTACCACGCAAACATTTCAAGAATAGCTAATCCTTGCTCTACACACAATTCCATTTTAACTACCTTCAATATAACATTAAAATGAACAACCTATAATAACATTGAATATCATCGCTTTTTTTAACTCATATACTAAAACTAGAAAAAAATGAAAAATATTCTAGACATGAGTCTTAGTACTTGTTTTTCGGCTAGATAATAGCGAAGGCCTGAGCATCTAGGTTTATGTTTACTGTTAAGTTTTAAGTTGAGAGTTGATACATAGTCTGGAAATGTCATATATTATAATTTAAAAAAATATGGTTAAATTTCAAATTACAAAATTGATAAATATATGAACACTTTATTTGTAGAAATCAATTTTAAAAACAGCATCTTTCCCACTGATTTTATTTTATGTAAACAATTTATACAATTTCTTGATTAAAATCCGTGCACTCTACTACTGTTTATATAAAATGAAAGGCGGATATTTCTTCCCACAAGGTATTGTATTGGAATTGTTTTATCAGCTGCGCTGGGAGATGTAACCACTTCCGCCAGCTACGAAATGCCCCCGGCATAGATAAATGTATATTGAGGTTGAGCAGAACGGAATGAAACCATCAATATGATCGCATCGCCTTATCTGGAGGCGAAACCGTTGGTATCGGGTTAGTGCAATCTTGTATCTTACGACCTATTCAACTACTACAGACTGTGTTCAGCGCCAGGTTACGTATCTATAACGAAATATAGCATTCTTTATTGTAAATACTTGCCTTCTTACACCACAAGGCCGGTCCTAGTTTACTCCCACAATTAATTCTAACCGGTGTGATTTAATGCAGACTAAGAATATACGGATGATTATTACTTCGTATTTATAAAATATTTTATAAAATACTTTTTGAAATATTTCCTTCTGTTCTAACCAAACTAACTGTTATTAGGCTTTTATTGTTTTAGTGTACGAATACTATATTTCATATTAGTTCATATATTACATGTTTATCATATATTGTTCAAAATCAGCTGTTTTGTTTCTTTAGCTAAAGGTATGGATCTGTTTTTTTATAAAAAGGGGCTGGAAAACCGACTAGAATGGTGGCAGTTTAACATTTATAAAATATGCAACGTTATCTATTAAGAACTTATCTTACATAAATATTTACCAACCCCTACGTGGACGTCCCTTATGACTGCCGCTCTCGTAACGTCTTTCCTGGAACCCTAAGAAAAGCTTTCTTGTCTCTTATTTAGAACGTTAAACAATTATTAAACCTACAAGGTACTTTAATAATATTAATTTAATTTCAAGTTAATGCAAATTTTTAAATTAGTCGGTGCCATTTCCGACTGGGATATGTAGTATTGTTTGGTATTCTACTAGCAGGGACCTTAAATTTGATGTACAGTTTGACCTATGATTTCATTTAAGATTTTCTTCCGACTGCCCCTTTAGTTGAGAAAAAATTTATAGTTGCTGAAGAATATTACATTTTCAAGTGCAGTAGAGGTCAGCCAAGTTGCGTTGTTTTACCGAGAACGGTAAAAGGAATATTAAGCATTTTCGTTAATTTATACTCACCCTGTATATATACAATAACTTAAAATCAATATCTACAATTTTTTCAACATCTGTACAGAGTTTAGTGTTTAAAATACAGACAAAATATAGCACAGCAATTGATTGATACTTAGTAGAAAGAATAATTTATTTAGGTTTAACAATAGTTGATGCCTCGAAACATCTGCAAAGACACTCGCTTGGGTAAAAAAAACTATTTTATCTGCTGCTCGTGTTTTCACAGTAACGACTTTAGCTTTGAAAGTCGCTCTAAGAGTGAAAAATCCCAAAGGATACGATGAGGAAATAACATCTCTCACCCTTGTTAACAACGATTTCCCATTGGGACTTTCATCATGGCGTGTGCGATGTCAGGCTTCCAATTTTAAGTCGAACAACACGACAAAAGTTAAGAAGCCAAACTAAACATTAATTATCGATTCAATACAAGATCATTTGAATACAATACAAATTCAATCTATTTTAACTAACGTCCTAATTATTTCAGAAGGGCTTCGATCTGCGGGGAATTTGAAACACGAGCGAAACCTTTCCTCAGCAGTTACTCTCTGACGAAGCGTTTTCGCACCTATGTTTTTATATGAATTTTGGTAATTATTTTATCTAGGGAAATCAGCTGAGAAAGTGCTCGGAACATTATGTGAATCATCCTGTATATTTGTAATTTTATATACTCTTGTTTTTGTAAAACTTCGACTTCTTTATCACAAGTTTGTTTGTAAAATGTTTATCAGCAATAAATCACTTGAATCAGCATTGAATCTTATTGAATTTTTTTCATTGGTTTTTGAACTAAGTTGATCAGATTGCAACTAAATGGTTACAGTATTGCATTATATATGTAGCCTGGATGCCCAAAACTACAAGAATGAAAATAAAAACAAATACTAATAAAACATTTTTAATAATTTTTATCAAATCATATTTAGACATATTATTTTTATACATAGTTTACAATATTTGATAAAAATCACATATATTATTAAAATTTATAAAATTGTAACACTTAAATCACTTTGCCATATCTTGTTTGAATCTGCTTACAGACATCTCTCTAACTGTTATTGACTATTTATCGAATAGTTTATATTCTTAAAACAAAGAACTATTATGTTTGTCTTGTGTTAAATGTGTGGTTTGAACACGCAGTATTTAAAACCATAAACTAAATTACAGTAAATATACAAGGCAGGAACATACATTATTTTAAGCCTAATTAAATTAGATGTACAGGGTTTGATTATGAAACTCATGTGTGTTGGTATTTTTATTTGTACTCTTCTTTCTCAACCGTCAAACTCAAAGTTTATCAACGTATCCTTTCCTTATTGCTAAATATAAAATCCAGTATATGAAACTTTTAAAGTACCCTTTCCCTTGAAAAGGCTGAAATGTTGATTTCAAACATATTTTATTCTCTCAATATTCTCAAGCTTACCAAACAGCTGATACACAGCTGTGTTTAAACAGTCCAAAGTTCCATTTGCTCAAGTGGATGTAGGATGGTAGCTAGTACAGGAAATGGAGTGTCCAGGTGTTTTTATTTTCACAGCCACTCTTCGAGCTGTGCAAACAACATGAAAGTTCCCCTTTCGTCTCCAACCTTTAGATGGCATTTCCTGATACGGTGGCGAATTACTTTAAAATATATCCATTTGTAACTTTGATAGTGTGTTTAAGGACAGTTTCCTGCGCATTGTGTTATTATTAATTTGCTTTCACGTAATATTTGGAAGAAAAATAACTATTTATCTACATTTATTTATCACCATAACTCGTTTTCAATAAACATTCAAAAAAATCAAACCGGAATACATTTTAGTTTATTTTCAAATGGATCTAAATGACACAGAATAATTGAACTAGTAGAATTATAATAAAAAGAATGATTTTTTTTTCCGGCTGACTTTATTATTTGTTTAAAGTAATTCACTTACTTGAACATGACGCGTTTTGGAACTTTATTCCATCATCAGATTCACGCTCTAGTGAGGTCATTAGCACATTAAAATAAATACATATACAAAACAACACAAACACATTTAAACACGCACAATTACACATAAAATATATTCCGTGTATGCACACCGTCGAATACCACCGGGCACTGAGTACGTCGGACCGCTAACATAAATATCTTTCAATGTTTGTTTTTCTTATGTATTGCTATTGCCTCGTCGTACATCAAGTTGGAATGGAAGTTCAAATGGTCATTTAACATAAGCCTCGGACTTGTTTTCTGCGCTTTGTAAATTTCATATTCTTCCAGTGCGTCCATTTGTTTACTTTTCTTACGTATGTGTAATGGCTGGAAATTGGTGTCAAAATTAGAATATGAATGGTTGTGCTCCATAATGTGGCGTGCGTAATTAGATTTAATATTGGTACCTTTGTTGAATCGTGTTTTAAATTTTCTTCCGGTTTGACCTATATAGAAACGTTCGCAATCATTACAATAGATTCTGTATATTCCTGATTTCTGTTCTACTGGGATTGTGTTTTTGGTTTTAATTTTATTCCTAATGTTTTATAAGTACGGAACGTCATGGTTATATCCAATTTGTTCAATACGTTAGTTAAGATGTTAGGTAAAATTACTCCGTACTCCGTGGATCTGTATATTTTTCTATTTTGTTCTTTCCACGGTTTATCTTTATTTTTTAGGTGTTTTTTTTTTTTTAATAATGTCTACCATGGAACTCCGGTAACCGTTCGCCACAGCTATGTATTTTATTATATTTAATTCATTATGAAAATCTTGATCTTTGATTGGTAATGATATTAATCTGTGGGAAAAGCTGTTGTAAGCAGCCATTTTTTTGTGCAATGGGATGGTGCGACTCCGCATGAGTCGGTTGTGGTGGGTTTTCTATAAATTTTATAATGAAGCTCGTCTGATCTGATTACTGTTAGATCTAGAAAATTGATCATTTTATCCGACTCTAATTCAAGGGTAAACTGGATTTTACCGTATATAAATAATTTCATTAAAATAAATTAATCCAAGCAATTAAATTACAATTTAAATTAAACAAAGTTATAACCTTTAACAGTTACCGAAATATCAGCTTGGCATAACCTATAATAGTTATCTGCTATTAAATAATATCTGAATGAAATTAGTAATATTAAGTAATATTTGGTCACTTTATTTTACATTGCACAAAGTGCAAATAATGAAACCACTTGTTTCTAATAAATAAAATCCAATTACAAATGCTTGCGTAGTTATTTAATACAATTTATGTAATTATTTTAAGAGAACATTTATATTTTTTTGTATTTGCATAACAGACACTTTACACGGGACAAAATATCTGCCTTTTTTAAAGAAAAGGAATGGCTTTTTTTCATGATTATTTCTTTCTTTGCCGATGCCAATATTATCAAGTCAAAACCTGTATATAATTCTGATAATTTTACTGTAAACAATAACTACTAATTAATTTAACTTCCGAAATTTGATAAAAATCACAAATGTGACCATTTCAGAAGTGATTTTTTTTCTCTATGTTTTTTTGTTAAATCTGCAATTGCAAAAAGAATAATGAACAATTTTGTTATTACTTATCAAAAACTGCCTGTAAAAATAGCGGTTTTCGGGATATGTTACATGAAAAGTTTTAACGAACAATATTGTATAACTATTTATATAAGTATTTATATATATATATATATATATATATAAGTTACGTCTCGTGTTGAGGCGTTTGGATTTTTAAAAAACAAATATTATACTTGTACCTATTTAATAAAAATCCTTTTTATTTATTACAAACAATTTATTGTACTTGTAAACTATCTATAACAAATAATACGTAAACTACTAATGTACTTGTAGATGTTCACGGAGCGAGCTTCTGACTACGACTAAGGAATAATGGCTCTAAGCCTCTACATCTAAAGAATGCTTACTCAGCTAACATACAGTAAACGTTAACATTATTTATATAAACTAGGCGTTATTTGTGGATATAACTCCTCCATCCCTAAATAGAACTTCGGGGATATGCCGAGATCTCTGCTGTGGCTGAGGTGTTGGCTGACTCGAAGTCGAATACATTTTCTTGGTATACTTGTATGTTGTGTATAACATAACAGTAATTACAATGCAATATAGTATTATTGTCCATACACTAAAGTTTGTAGTCAATTCTACCATTTTGTTTACCTTTGATATTTTATTCAAATTTATTTGGTTTAAGTCCAGTTTATGTAAATTGATGGAAATATCTGGCTGCTGATCTACCTGTAACACAAAGTCTGTAGCATCTAGTATTCTAGGATGCCCTGTATTAGTACTGGAAGAATGCAAGAGTATTTGATTATTATATT
>JAGFPH010000430.1:503116-530828 GCA_018207615.1 Philaenus spumarius | reverse complement strand
TAACTTTTTTCACTGGGTATATTTTTTAAATATATCTCAATGGTATCTTTAGATATTTCATCTAGTAGAAAATATTCAAAGGAGAATCTTCTTTGAATTTAAAGGAGATCAAATGTATGTATTTAAAATCTTGAAAAAGATTCACTATTTCCCAATATAACAAGTGACTTGAAATTGTGTTTCGGTAAATGGCTTCATTTGAATACTTATTTGTTTTTAGGTACATTTATAATAATCTATCTGAGTAGAACGAATTATTTGGCGTTATCAGAATTATTTTACTTAAAACATGTCAGACAACGTATTAGACACCTTAGAAAAAAAAATTTTAAGATAAAATTTAGCAAGAAACAAGTGAAAAGACGAAGAACCGTCTTATGCAACTGAATTATATTAATGTGATAAACACCACAATTTAATTCGAAAGTGGAAGAACTTTTAAGTTCTGCACCTGTATTACATTAATTAATGTGACAAACATCAAAATCAAGATTTTATTATGTTTTGCTTTTTCCATAAGTTGTGTTTAAGACTTAACAGAAGTTATATATTATTTACGAAACATTTACTATAGTAATTAAAAACATTATGTAGATCACACAAAAATTATATGGAAGGAAAGTTTTATCTTTACGGTTTCACATGTACAAAACATTTTATTCTAATATTGGGAAATACAGAAGCAAGCTATTTTCTTGTTCAGTTCCTGAGAAATACGTTTACATAACGAAGACAATTACAATAATTATACATTCATTATTTTATAATATCAACTGACATTTTTATCATTTAATGTATTTAGCTTTAACCTGGAGATATATTCTAACACATAAAGATTGAAATAATTTTCTTATTAGAGGTTTTAATAAAATTGTCTCACTTTTGAAATTACGTCTTTACAGTCTCCCTTCCTGACGTAAAGTTCATGGAACAAATAATTCAATCCGACACTCGGACAAATAACGTTCTTGGAAAGATATACTTCCATCATCACAATCTAAAGTAGTTTCTTGATCAGTCACGTACCACAACAATGCTCCTCGCGTGCTTCTAACAATTCTCAACGTGAGTGGTTTGATTTGTCGATTAATAATATTTTACGACAGCAGATAAATTCCACTTTACTCTAAACCAGATTAATTATTACTTTCGTTTATTCAAATTCATCTTAGCTTCTTTTGTGAAACATGTTACAAAGAGATGGATGTTTAGTACTTATGAAAACAGAAGTGAAGAGAAAATTTAAAATAAATTTGTACAGAGTAAATTGTTGTAAAAGGAATTCCATACAAAAGCTTTGTTTATTGGTATTAGATTAAACATTTTAACGTTGGTCTATTAAAATATCTGGAAACTTTGCATTTCAAATTAATTTTTAATTTACAGAAAGACAATGATTCTAAAAGGTATTAGAACATTCAATGTATTACATAATAGGCCAGTGAAATTATCATTGCATACTTACTAGTTTGAACTACGTAAAATTACCTGGAAACTTTGCACTAATTGGCTATGTTTTACTAAGCTAATCTGTAAACCTAATTAAAATGGGGCGAACTGAAGTAATTGTTATAAATGACTTGAAAATGCAATATCAAAAATAGTCGTAAATAAATTGAATAAAAAATCATATGCCTGCATTTGTCTACTTTTGTTGTCATATGTATAAAACATATAAAGGAATATTTCGAATTGATTTGAATTGTAGAAATAACTTACTTTGCATTAATCCTACTGTTTGCAGATAATAATAAATCAGTACTCTAATTTTGTATGCAATATTGTATTGGTATTATTGTAAAAAGGAATGTTTCTCACTTTTAAGTATTAAACTGTTACCTATATGGATGAATAAATAAAAGGGAAAGATTTAAAAACAAACTTTGGAACGTTTTCACGACCCTTTAGGTTTTTCACTAGTACGGTTCCGGATTTTGATCTCCGTGAGTTGTGTCAAATGGATAAAAACAGAATCCGGAAGCCCCAATAAACAATAATGGATTATTGTTCATAAAATACATACACAAGACAACGTAAGATTTAATTGCTTTTGTTCAATTCTTAGGCGATAATCACGGTAAGATTGTTCAGATTTAAAGAGATGTGAAAAAAGGTTCACCTGTAGAGATCTGTTGATCCGTTATCTTGTTTTTTTATCACCTTACTCTAAATACGGAATCATCCCGTGCTTCTCCCGATTAAGATAAGTTCGACCACGCAGCTGAACCGCTCGCGTGAGTTGAGGGAATGTCCAAAATTTAGTTTATATGTTTTAGGGTTTTAACCAACTATTTGGGGAATTAATCTACTGAATAGCTGCTTCGCTTCTCTCGGAGCAGTTTGCTTCCCTGCCGTCGGCCTCGTGACAGAAGCTGACCTACTGTAAAATCCCCTCCTTTATTTTAACCAAGTAATTGTATAGTAATGTATAGGATTATATAATAATAATAATATTAAATATTACCTTTTATTGGTCCGTCGTGTGACTTATTTTGGTCGTTAGGATGTTTCGACGCGTTTCGGGACCGTAATCCCATTGTCAAGTTACACTTACACATTACACATTAAAAACACGAACACACTTTTAAAAAACACACAACAATTACAACACTTTTAAAACTTAAATTTGATGGACAATTTTAGAACGTGTACGTCGTTGGGTGGTCCATGGTACACTATCTAATAATAAAATGTAACTAGAGAACCGATTTTTGACAGCTAGGGCTAGGTCATACAGACTATTGCTTTTAAAGTCCAGCTGATCATTTGGTAAGTTAGATGGATTGTTGGTAAACTCCTTATACATTTCAAATTCCTCAAGTGCGTTCAAAAATCTACCTTTTTTGCAAAAATGAAGTGGGGTCAACCTTTTGTCGAAATTAGTGTACGAGTGGTTAGAATCAAATTAATGATGTGCAAAGTTGGAGTTCAATTTAGGCATGTTTTTATGCGACAAGTGTTCCTTAAAATGTTTTTTGAATGCCCTGCCTGTTTGTCCAACATAAAAACTGTCGCAATCATAACAGTTCTGTTGATTCTGTAACAATACTCTTAGATTTCCTTCCGATCGGAATCACACATTTGGGTAGTAATAATTTCTGAATATTATTATTAGTGCGAAAAGTAACGGTAATATCATATTTGGAAACGTATTTTTCACCACATGCGGACCACGATATTAGAATATTTCATGGATACGAATTTTTATTTTTATTCTTAGCACTTGTGATGGGGTTTTGATTATTTTTTCATATGTTTTCAATAGTTTAACAATCATTGAGTTATGGTATCCGTTCGCTTGGGCTATGTATTAAATTGTTTCCAATTCGTCACTGAAGTCCTAGGCTATCAAAAACCGGTTCTCTAATTACATTTTGTTATTAGGTAGTGTACCATGGACCACGCATCGACGTACACGTTCTACAATTGTCCGGCAAAATTAAGTTTTAAAAGTGTTGTAATTGTTGTGTGATTTTGTGTTCTTTTAAACCTGTGTTCTTTGTTTTTAATGTGTAAGTGTAACTTGACAATGGGATTACGGTCCCGAAACGTGTCTTAACATTCTAACTACCAAAATAAGTCACATGACGGACCAATAACAGTTAATATTTAATATTATCATTATTACATTATCCTATATTATCCTATTCAAAGTGACTAGGAAACCAAGAATTATGCAACTAAAATTGTATAGTTTTTACGGTTTTTCTATTTTGGGGAACCCAGAAGAGCAGAATAATCACCTATATTTTTTTTTTTTAATTATTTCCTGTCAAAAGAAGTGTTTTCGTTTGTTGGATGTGTTGTATATATTTATAGGAGTCACTGAAATAGCTCATATTTCGTATGGCACTTCGCTAATAAGATGCAAGACCATCTTTGAGAAAATTCTAGGAAAGTTGCGTATTGCATTCCTTTTTATTACCGTTTGGAAATAAAATATGAAAAGTGCCTGTCATTACAAGTGCTGCTAAAAATGTCATGTTGGCCAAAGGTCGTAGAAATTTGTTTGACAGAGTAACGAAACAGACTAGTTTACTGAACTCCCATCAGTTGTATTCTGTAAAATAGTTTTTGTTTCAAGTGGTAACGATCTAGTGTAATGAACTGCTGATGAATTATACACGTCTTTAAGCCTATTTTTCTTTATTTATTTAAAGAACAGAATTCAAAATTTTAGGGTTTGTGCGATAAGATGGAAAGTCTATTTTTGCTAAACTTTGCTTATATTTATGATTTTATAATTATAAGACTTAGCCTACTGCATTAAAAAACAAAACAAAAAAACTGCATATACCATTGTTTTAAATTTAAGTAAAATTTCTTTTCCAACTACACTTCATTGTAGGATATATGAAATATTTTTATATCTTCTTCATATAATGGGCGTTAAAGCGCAGTCAGGTGAACTATCACCAAACTTTTTAGGTATTTAAAGTTCAATGACCTATTCATGCCTATTCGTTACAACTTTGTATATTGGGTTATTTCCAAAACCAATACTCCTATCAATAAAACTTGTTATAGAGTTTTTGTACAAACACACACATATTTTTAGTTACCCTTGACCCAATAACAATTTTAGCCCTCGAATTTTAATGGGGACTTTGGAATTTTATTTATAACTACAATTAACATATCTATTTCAAAATGTATCTCTTTCTGATATTTTCGGGATTGCATTGCCAAATTTTGTAGGATTTTGGGGAATTAATATGCATATTAATTAGATCAGCAATTAAAATGTTTAGTTACTTAAAAAAAAATCTTGTTGTTTTTCGTTTTTAAATGTTGACAGTTAACTTACTACAAGCACATTTCCACTACGTATATGGTATAATATATAAGGTTTTAATTTGAAATGAAATCATTATTGCTGTCTATTTTTAAAATAAGTTTCCCTAAAACAATATAAAAAGTACAGTAACTTAAATCGATTCAGATTTCGTAGAAAAGAAATATATCCTGAAGGCATCTTGGTCTGTGAGTGCTTGTTTTCGCAGATGCCACCCTAGGGCTTGCTGCTAATCAAATGCGCTGTCATAAGAAATCCACCCATCCCTTGCTTCTGTTTTAACAAATAGGTCTCTAAAGACAAACAATGTGTACTGACGTCTTACAACTACCACTTCTGTTCCGATAATTTATTTAAATACAAATTGTTGCTCTATTAATTTTTTAAACATAATTTCATTAGGTATGTCATCCTAAAATACTCGTTGGTCTATAGACAAATTATCACAAAACTCTGACCAATGGTACCTAGAAAAGGTAACTAGCCCAATGTTTAATATAGGTCAACAAATCGATGAATGTATATCATTTTTTTATGTAGTTAGATAAATTTAAATTATAAAATTTTAGCTATCATTGTTGATATGGTAATCAAATTAAGTTTATGATTCGATTTGTAAGAATATTGTAAAATATGAAACTATTTACTAGAAATCGACTATTACTAATTATTTATTTACTTACAACAGTTGCACCTAAAAGTAATTCCAACCTTTTTTATTTGAATCGGTTTATTAACATTAACAATCAGCGAATAATATTTTTTTTCTCAGACTTTTGCCATTATTTGTGTATAGGAAATAATACGTGACGATTCGAGAGTATAAACCAAAAATCGTTATGAAGTAAACTACTAAAGCGAACATATATATATAAACACTAAAACATTAACCTAGTGGAATAGTCCAATGTTGACTAATCTAAAAATATAAAAAGAAACCCAGAACTAGAATAATAGAACCGAAATATCAAGAAACTAAAAACTAAATGCAAACAGAAAGGGGTTCCACTCTTGCCAGGCAAATACACACACAAAGAACGATGTGTATTATTTTCGATACCAAAATAATGGCAAATGTCCGAACAAAAATAATTAATTCTAAAAATATGATCAAGCCATCATTATTAATTAGTAACTAATTTTAAAACTAGAATCACCTGAAGTTGTGGAAAATACGGGTTTAAAGAGGAAAATTACTATAATAATAGGTTCAACCTTTTCAAAACTTTTAAATATTATGCATAACGTTTGTCAGTAACAATGCTTGATTCGAAACCCTTCCTGCAATAGGCGATCAAAATGAGGTAGCAGAACAAAACATTAATTATACCCTTAGGACACAATACAAAGTTCGTTCAAAATTGGTGTAAATCTTGTAAAGTTTACCCAAATGATTAGTCTGAAAATAATGTTGATACTGGAAAAGGCCAATACATTTGTTTTATGATTTTTTTTTTTTGTGAGAGTAAATGGAAACTACGGAATCTGCCTGCACCTATATGCTTAGTAGAAAGGTTTTTAACATTACTGTATTCACAAGGAAATATTTGCTGTATATCTATTGTTTTAAAATCAAGCAAATGTATTTTTATTATAGTTATCAAGTTATATCAAGTTTCAAATCAGTTTACAAAAAGTAGAAGTGGATAGAAAATTGCAATATTGGTTTACATTGTTATTAGGCAAGCTAAAAAATGGCGTGATAGGGTAGCAGTTATTAGAATACTATTAGCATCACAATTAGTTTTGTCTCAGAATTTAAAATTTGTAATACTATTCGGACGCAAGTATAAAACAGTTATTTCATATAGTTATATACCTTTAGGATTTATAGAAAGATCAACGTTCTAAAATATACTAAGCAACTCTATTAGATGTTAAACAATATATTATTTAATAAGAAATAATACTGTTAACACTTTCACTGCTAAGGACGCACATGTGATCTTGACACTGAACAACTATGATACGCTTCCGACGCAATGTGCATTGCGTGCTCCGCATACCAATGCGGCTTTTCAATACACAATGCATTGCGTGCTTAGCACGCCAACCCCCGTATTGGGAGAGTTTTCAATACACAGAGCATTGCGTGCTTCGCATGCCAATTTTAAGCCTATGTGCTACGGACGTACATGTGCGTCTGATTTTAAATATTAGTGATTATTGCGTAGAAAGATTCAAAAATAAAAAATAAAGTAATGTCTACTCATTTAGGCTATAAATATAAAAAATAAAAGGTCAGCTCCCAGCATAGGAAATACGAAATTTGCGTAGCAGTGAACGTGTTAAACCGGATACTTAAATTTCTAATATATCAAGACAGAACGGGTATTTATTTTTATAATTTCAATACCATTCTTGATCAAAGTAAATCTATATATAAAATTCTCACCAACTCGAGCAGTTACGTAAGGCAAAACAAGCAATGACGTTTCTCATCAAGCGTTTCATCGTATAGAAACCTTTTGTTGTTCTCTTTTTAACAGAAACGCTATACAAACTTTTTACGTCAATCTAACGTTTAGTTCTTTTTTTATAATGATGTTGGAATTATAGAGGTATTTTTCAATGTACTGCAACCATATTAACTTGCTGTAAAAATACCAATTAACTACATTGTTGTTACATATCATGAAGTAGTATAAAACGTTATCCCAGCTGCCAATGGACACTTGTTTTAATATTCTTCCCACGATAAAAAAACCGCAGTTTAAATTTTAATAAACTTGAATTGAAACAACAAATTTAATATTTGAACGATCTATTTGTTTAAATAATACTAAAAACAAACAAACAAAACAGATTTCAAATTTTATTTAATCTAAAATATGCATAAAAACGTAATTCATATTTCCAAATAGTCTGGAATTTCTAAACGATCGAATAAAACTTTTAGTCTCGTCTCGATATTTTATTGGAGAAAAGAACAGGAAAGAAAAAAATAATATTATTTGCTAAAAATGTAACACTGATATTGTTTTAAAAACACTTTAACATGTACTGGATGTTTTTGAAATGTGTTAAAGGAGAGGTAGGGAGCTTCAAGTGATACATAGACATTCATGTACATATATCATATTCAAAGTGTCCTTTACCTTTTATCCCATTAACACGATATGGTAACTCCAAATTGAATAGAGTTATCGGTACCACAAAAAGCTAAACATATTACACGATCAATTTGTTGATTAAAACAAATCAGGGTGCTGAAATAAGAAGCGTTTTACTTCTCTAACGGTCAAGAGTCAAACATAGATATTATTTTCAAAACGTAGACCTTTAATTTTGATAAATATTAATTACTAGCTGACCCGTGCGAATAGTTCGCATAGCATTGTAATCAAACATCAGATAGTAACATAACATTTGAAAATAAGTAAATGCAAGTATTTAAAAGAAAGATATTTGATTTTGAAGAGTAAGTAATAAATATCCGTCTTATTGTAAAAAGTCGTTATCTCTGTAGTATGACAATATTAATTTTAAATTAAAATATTAAATTAAATTTAATATTTAAATTACATACTCCATCCTTTTTTCATTGAATAGTGAATATACCGGGTGTCAATAAAGTTTACCCCCCCCCCTTAATTTTGGAACAAGTAGACATAAATAAATAAGCTTCGGGGTATCTTTTTATGGCAAAGGGAGATTAATTTTGGTGTAACCGACCATTTCTCCCCTTACCCCAAAATGAGGGTAATTAAAAAACCTTAATACAAACCCCTATCAAGTGATACTCTGTTTTAAAAGGCTTGACAAATGAAGAAGAATGGCACAAATTAGAGGTCTCTAAATTAACCCTATCAAAAATGGCGGCTAGTCAAATTTGAAAAGACAGCGGGGATCTATCAAGTTGTAGCGGGGAGTATGAGCTTTAAAATGATTTTTAAATCATTAATTTTGAAGAATAATTAAGGGAGATATCGCTTTGCCACAAAAAAAACATATTTTAGAAACAATATATAAGGATTTTTAGAATGATAACACTAACGAAAATTAACACAAATGTGTTTGTTGATCTAACGTGTTTCAACAACACAGTCGTCATCTTTAGTTAAGTTTGTGTTTGTTTGTCAATAGCTTTATATGTGTGTGCTTGTAATTGTTACTACTTCTACTTAAAACACTTAAAGAAGAAAATATTTACAACCGAGGTAAAAGTAAATTAAAACGCGATTTACAATTTTTCTTTTACTTTTGCAGAACACTGCATTTAAAGTGGGAAACGAATAACCTAGAAACATACGAATAAATAAATGTTAATTTATGCTGTGTTGTGGTGTTTTTAAATTTGTATTTGTGTTACTAAGGTTTTTGATGTAGGTTTTTAAATCGTTGTTTTATTTTATTTTAAGTTTTTATGGCTAAATTTTTGTCTTTTTAGCTAGTTTTACGTTTGAACAATTCGTAGCTGTTATTCATTTCTAATAATTTTAGTAACATTTAGTTTTTATTTGGCGGTATTCATTTACGATACCTTATTTATAAGAAAAATCTAAATAAGAAAGAAAAATTTAGATTATCAAAAATCTTTCGTAATAATTTAAACAAATTTTCTCTCTACTTTCTAAAATGGCTGTCAGTAAACATTTCTCGAATTAAACGACATAGAAAGTATGTACTACGTTTTAATAACATAAAATGTTTTGCTAAGTTTATATGTATATCTTCTTCGTTGCGTTCTTATGACGGACCTAAAAAGATATAATGGGTTTATAAAAATACACTGATTTCAATTTCTTTTGTTGAATGTACATATCATTCATACAAATTTAAAAATATTAAGTTGTTGTTTATATATAACATTTTTGTTTAGAATGTATTTGTATAATAATTGATTGTTTATTGTGTTACGCGTTTTATCTCTATAACTGCTTGTATCATGTAGGAGAAACATTAATGATATGTGTATTGGTGACTTTGCCATTGCAAAATATAAATGTACTTATGTACTATAAAAATGGTAAACAAGTTGATAATAACTCAGCACACAAGATTAGAAGTAATGGCTACTGGAAAAAGCTTGGAAAGAATTTCTTATTTTGAACATGGACCCAGCACAGGTCAATAATAAACGACGAGAGTAACACACAAATTACATCTTGCAAAACTATAGAAACAAACTAATATGACTAGAATTCATTGTAGCCTATTGGATTGTTATATTTATATAAAAATGGTTATAAATACCTTGTTTGTCAAACAAGGTATTTATAACCATTTTTATATAATATGACTACCTTAACATTTTTAATTTCTTTTTCTCCAAGGCACAATTGTCTCCGGTACAATTCTTACAGTTAAGAAAGTAACCAAGGGAATCGCTTATAATGGTAGAGCATTTGATTAGGAGAACAGCAGCAGTGGATCTTAGGCTCTAGGGTGGCATCTGTGAGTACAAGATCTCCCAGGACAGCTTTAAAGTAACACCCCTCCAGCGACCACCCTTCTCCGCTACATCCAAATTGATTAAAATTACTACGCCGTTAACACAGCTCTCTGTGGAAATTATTCAACTTGTTCGGCCATTTTGTAATTATAGCTCTAAGACTATGGTCCGTGGTTGTGTGGTGTAAATGAGCCGCTTCAAAGAAGACTTCAGTTTTACCAATAAAGTGGGATGAGGCATCAAACATGGTGGTGAGCAGATTAGGTTATACATTTAAACAAATTATTTTAGTAGAGGATACTTGCCCCTTGAAAGTTATAGTGCAATGATCAATAGTTACAAGTTACAAGTAATTAATTATATAGTACAGTTATTTCGAATAAAATATTTTCAGTTGTTACCTATTTATAGATACATATTAAAGTGATAAAAGATAATGAATAAAAAATAGTTTCAAAACATGTAAAATTACAATATTAATACATATAAAATTAATACATTAATACATGTGCAAAGTGTGTAAATTGTTTAAATGTATACTGTATTAGGAGGTTCCACTCCCTGCTCGCTTCGATCACCAACCCCCATGACGTGCAAATACAAACTGATTACAGTTATTTTAAATATTCTGATATTTTATTGGAAATTACGGTTCAGATTCACTTGGATCGGGGTAGGGTGATGAGGGTAGCGGTGACATCAACTCTTATAAAAGTGAGCGTACGTCCGTAGTGAGTAACAATACAGCTCATTTTACTCTTCTGTAATATTTAAACAAACCCTAGCGTAGGTTATGTTTACAACTTCAATCAATATTACAATTTCTTATGAAGTTGATTTTTGCAAATATGAGTTATAGAACTAATTTATGCTATAATTTTTCATAAGATTTGCTTTGATGTTATAAAATGAACATAGAACCTGTTATCATCAATATATTCGTTTATGCAAATTTAAAGAAGAGATATCCATTCGTTTAGCTTCAGAAACATTCGATCATCTTCGTACAACATATAAATTCGTTTAATTATTTCTTCATTATAATGTTAATTACTTCTAAACCATTAATTTTAATATATCAGTATAAAATTCAAAAACAATTAAAAAACAATGTAGGTTGAATATACAATTTTAACAAATAGGCCTACAGTTTTATCATCCTTGTACAAGTTCGAACAAACTAGGAGTGTATTTGGCCTAGTTGGTGCGTCATCCCTTCTACTTCTTAAACCTGCCTTGGCGGTACAACCAATTCCACAAAAAATAGGTCCACAAATAACATTTAACTGATGAAATGGACAGCGTTTGGCATTCTTATAACTTTACCTACTTGCTTACAGCCTTTATATAAAAAAGTATTTCACCTTTTAGAGAAAATTATAGCAGCTTATAGTGGACGACAGTACTAGCGGAGAGTAGTCGATGCTAGTAGACTGGCCGGTCAGTATGTGGTTTAAGCGGCTTATAGACGGGGAGAGTATTGGGTGACAGTACTAGCAGAGAGTACTCGCTGCTAGTGGACTGGCCGGCTAGTAGGTATTTAGACGTAGCGAGTACTCGCTGCTAGTAAAAGAACACACTGGCGGCCAGTAGGGTGATCTCTTTTGTGAAGGTTGTTTGTTGTGTAAAGTTATCATGTCTGACAATGAATTTGAAGAAGCTTTTAAAGAAGCTGTTAGTGAGGTGGTTATGGTGTTAAGCGAGGAGCTAAAGGAAATATTGCACAGGATAAGACCTTGGGTAAAGGAATGGGTTAGTAGAAGAGGTATACTTGGTGCCTCAGAAACACTTTTTCGTGAGTTGGCAGTAGAGGATCCAAATGGGATCAATGAGGGCAAATGAAATCAATTGGTGCGGATTGAACGAACAACACATAAATATAATATATAGTTGGCTGTAAATAATATCAATACGTTTTTACGTTTTAGCTTATATTGTAATGTAAGTTCTATAATAAATGTTTTTTTACATTTCGTAATTGTTTTGGAATTTTACCCAAATGCCTATAATTTTTACAACTTATGTAACCTTGTAGTAATAAATTTTAATTTAAAGTTGTTACTGTACTTTTAAGTAAAATATGTAGGGGTTTACTCGTCATTTGCATACTTTTATTTTATTATCAGGTACCTACGTTTAAATATTTTCCTCTTTCGGGGTGCCTTTCGACCTTGTATTTGTGACAGTACAGTCATAAATATTTGCGTTTGTCAGAGTACAGCCATTGTTTGTATGTATTCCGTGTTGTGCTCTCATTTGGGATATTTAAAAAAAATAATAATAATCGTGAAATTAAATGAAATATTCGATAAGTCTTAATCAATAATTGTGGTCCTCACGGAGCTAGCCTAAAAGAAGAAAAAAAAAATTCAACATTTTTATAGTAGTTATATTTACAATGTGGATTTTTTTAGAAATTTAATATAGCTCACCAGATTTGAAGTAGACCCTCTTGATACCACCATCTCCCTCAAATAAGAATCCGCTGTATTGAACCATGACAGTTTTATTGCTGACTCTCTTTTATTTTTTTGAGCATAATCGACATGCCGTATATTCCACAACAGCTCGTAGTTGTAATAGATATCAAGAAAACGTGAAATATCTTCACTGCTCCACTTAACAGTACGTTTTTTCAAAGTTTTAAGTGACATGATAGCACAACGTTCACCCTCAAACACTAGCCCTTGGCTGACTACTGGCGGCTAGTACGTATTTAGATGGGCGAAGTAGATGGCGCCAGAAGGTCACATGACTGCTACTCTCCTCTTTTTAGCGAGTAAAAGTTGAACAGGTTTAACTTCACTGGCGCGAGTAGCTACTACCCCGCTCAGAGGAGAGTACCTATTTAGACGAGGATAGTAGGCGGTTAGTTACTAGCCGCGAGTACTCTCCGCTAGTACTGTCACCCAATACTCTCCCCGTCTATAAGCCGCTTTACACATAGCCGCTCTCTGCTAGTACACTGGCGGCCAGTCAGGCGATCGCTTTTGTGAAGGTTGGTTGCTGTGTAAAGTTATCATGTCTAACAATGATGAATAATTTGAAGTAGCTTTTGACGAAGCTATTAGTGAGGTAGTTATGGTGTTAAGCGAGGAGCTAAAGGAAATATTGCACAGTAGTTGACTCTAGGTAAAAGAATGGGTTTTTAGAAGAGGTATACTTTGTATCTCAGAGACCCTTTTTCTTGAGTATTTCAGTAGAGGACCTGAAGAATATGGAAAAATATGAGAATTAGCGTAGACAAATTTGAAGAATTACTACAACTGGTTGAGCCAATTATTACAAAGATGAACACTGCAATACGAAATGCACATCGCATACCTCAGCGAGACCCAACAACCAAGATGCCACTTAAGAAGACGGTGTCTGCATCAGCTGACTTCTGCAGTACAAGGGTAAATATACAATGGAGCGTGATGGCGAAGATTGTTGTTTACTGCTGTTCCATAACCATACAACGCATACAAACAGTTTCTGGACGATTGTATGCGAAAATTGAAACGGAGAGACTGAATTGGACAACCATAAGTGAGGAATATGTCCACCTGAATGATGATATGACAAGACATGATGGAAATATATCGGAACTTAGCAAAATGGTTGTGTTGCCGTTATCTTTTACTGGAGGACTCCGCTACATGCACGAAAGAAGTCAAGATGCTATGACCTACGTGCGCCATTTTGGACGACCAGATCTTTTTATAACATTCAACTGCAACCCAAAATGGCCAGAAATCGTAGAGCACTTAAAACGTGGTTAAAAGTCTCACAATAGACATAACCTTTGATTATGGACATTCTAGATAGGCCCCTAATGCATTCTTTAGTGAGAGATTTTTGAAGCAAAGGTTCAAGTAGTGCCAAATACTTCACAACAGGATGCGCTGATCTTGAAATTTTAAAAATGGTTATTTTGTTGACGATTAGAATGAGCTACAGTCGACTTACCGTCACTAGACAGTAAATTGCCACTTTTCGTTTGTTTAATAATATGTGACATTTTTGTAATTTAAATTAAATCTGTAGATGTATTTTATAAGTACAGTTATCAAGCTATTGCTATTATTAAGTACAAATATACACAAAGTCACTGTATACGAATATTACAAAATCATTACAATATAAAATACAAAGTCTTAAAAAAAGAACCTTAACTTTAAAATGATGTGTACTAAAATGTTCTGACTTTTTATTTAGAGGTTGGTACATTAAAGTAGACTAATGCAGGTTGCTTATGGATTTAATAATGAATGTTATCATGTTTATGTTCACACAGTATTTCCAATCAAAAATAGTTTCAATTAATTTAATTAGCTTTACTAATTTACCACCAATAGGATGGTTGGCCTAAGTATTAAACAATTGATATTAAAATGTTTATCTACAGAAATTAAATACAAACACAAAATACTGTAGTTTAAAAAAAATACCGTAGTAATTTACTATCAATGGGGATCTGGGTAGCTTGTGAATGAAACAATTCATATTAAATTGAATAGGTACAGAAATTATTTACAAACACTAAATTGATAAATAAAATAGCAATTTACTATCAATAGTAGAGGTAGCTTTGAATAATTTATTAATTTTTACTCATCTGGCCCCACAGAACAGCAGTATTAAGTTGGTCTTTACGTTGGCAGATATACATGGTCCACAATGAATGCAATATATATGTTGCAGCCATGTGTATCTAATTTTCACACAAATAAATTTTGACAACGAAAAGTAAATATTTATATATATATTTTAAGTCATTGAGATACAAATGAAAGAAAACAACTCTTTGGCTTTGAGGTAAATTTTCACTCATAAGGGTTGGCAGTTAAAGTGTTTTAAAATGAATATGTACAGAAATTATTTAAAAACACAACATACCTAGTTAAATAAAAAAGTAATTTGCTATCAATAGGAGTGGGTTAAATTATAAATTAAGCAATTAATAAATTAATATTTACAGAAATTATTTACAAACACAACATAGTTAAATAAAATAGAAATTTAGTATCAATAGGGGTGGTAGCTTATGCAAAAATAATAATTAAGGGTCTGCTCCAGTAAACGAGAAATCCATCGGAACGCAAACGCCTCTCACTATATCCCTATCTAAACAGTGCAATTTCTTGCGCTGACATTGTCTCATTTCATACCATTTTATAAGTCTATCTTTTATAATTGAGTGTTGAAAAAAAAAAACTGAATATTCTTTATAAAATTTCGGATCCTTCTTGCAAATTATTGTTCGTTATTAATTTCTTATTGTGTTAGGAAAAAAATTCAAACTTTGTACTTACAAAATGTCAAAATTAAAAGCATTTTTTTAAAATGTAAATTGCAAGACGGATGCGTATTGTGACTGTGCTTAAAATGAGACCTTGCAAACAATTTTATGATAAAAAATAAACGAAATAAATGGTTTGAAATTTAACATTGCTCTTATGGGATAAAAATCCAAGATGACTGCCACTACAGCAGACCCTTAATGTTAAAATGAATATGTGCAGAAATTATTTACAAACACAACATAGTTAAATAGATTAGTAATTTACTATCAATTCAGCACTGTTACGTTTGTGCCTGAACGTAACAGTACCCAAGAAGTTAAGCGGTAAACAACACAAAAGCACTTTCAAATATAAATTATTCTACTGACTTATTTCTTTATGCTTGGACAGAAATAAATGCGGTTCATTGCACTTTATAATTATTAACACATAAATAAATTTAAGAACCTCTGTTACACATGTTACTGTTTTTCAGGCAGTATCTAAAAAGGGTTATTAATTTTAAGCAAAGGAATGTTAATACAGCAATGTTATTTATTTTTAAAAATAATCACAAACATAAAAATATCAATCACACTCCCAATTTTTAATTACCAAACATCTAGATTTTTTTGACAAAACACATTTATAACATTTTCAACATCAATTTCTCTCTCTCTCTCTTAAAAGTGAAAAGCTCCTCTCTGCCGTTGCAGTGGTTACTGGCTCATAGCTCCAATACAATAATTAATTATTTATTTGAATTCGAATTAGGACCAAAACCTACTTTTATAATGCTGGTGCATAACAATTTATTATTCATTACTTCGGCTCGCATTACAATACCGAAGTATAGAAATCATGCGGCAATTTTGTGTGTGTCTGTTTTCCTGTATACACGATAATTATAAGCACTCACAGACATCGTAGAAAACTTCTGATGGTACCAAAATCTTCGTAATTTTATTGCGGAGAGTTGAAAAGTTTTTGAGCTATCTAGCGTGAGTTGTAGCGCGTCGGGGTCACGTTTTTGGGTCAAAATTATGAAAACACAGTGTGGGGGTATCGTTTTATATGTTTTTGGGTACGGCAAAACCAATTTTGAGAGTTAAAAAGTCGAGTTTCAATTAGTTTGTTCTGTCCAGACGAGCCGAAGTCTCGAAAAAGTGTTCCATCTTTTCACTAGTTTTACTGTTTAAATTATACGGTAAAATTAAAAGTAACAAAACCCGTCCATTTAAAGTAATGTAGGCCAAACTACCGCACAAAAATGAATTAATTTTCAGTTTTTCTAAAATTGTTATATATATATATATATATTATTACTAGGGGCTCTGCCCCTGGACGCTTCGCTTCGTTCGCAGTTGGAAAATTCGCTAAAGAATCTCGTTAATCTTTGGCTCATTTGTACATAGGTTTGTAAAATTATGAAACCAGGCTTAAATATATTAACAGTAATTACAAGATTAATTATAACCTCAGATACATGCTTTAGAAACGTGAGAGGCTTTCATTACGATTTTAGTCCTAGTTCTACTATCTTCTGTCAACTTAAGTTTTGAAACCATGCCTAAATATTGTAAAAATTATTGCAGGATTAACATAACCTCAATGCTATGTTTCAGAAATGAGCCAAGCCTATATATTACAAAATTGACTATTAGAATTTATCCATCTTTGCCAAGTTTACATTTTTTTACAAAATAAATTATTAAATCAGGCCCAATTTATTATAATTTCAACGTGCTAAAACAGTATAAATTAGCTTGATTTTTTTAACAGTAATTAAAAACTATCCAATGAACACCTGATTTTGAATAATACTCAATCTCAGTTATATTCCACTCTATTTCCAACGTGCTAAAACAGTATAAATTGGCTTTTTTATAAACAGCTGTTTTGATAGCTTTATTTAATATTTCGTTGTTATTTTGTAACCAACATGGCAACCCATAAGACCCTATGTTAAAATTTTTCAACTTTTAAATTAGATTTTCTCAAAAAATTGCGTTTTTATACGAAATAAAACTATATGGGTGTACTGAAAAATCAAAACTACACCTAAATACAAAATTTCTTTGAATTCGTTAGAGCCGTTTTCGAGATTCGAGACAGATACAAGAATTGCTCATTTAATTAATATATTATTATTATTTGTTTTGCCGTGAGCCTGTTTTATCTAGTGTAAGTTTAGGGGCCCAAGGGGGGGGGGGGTTTAAGCCCGTTAGCCCAAATGGTAGATCCACCACTGGGTAAGCTAATTGAAAACAAACATTCCTTTTATTTTCAAAACATAGAAAGTTTTTTTCTCGATTTTTGTATTCTTTGTACATTAATGTATTACAATTAGTACATCATGGTCGAAATTCAACCAATTTCGGTTGTAAAGTAACGAAATTCAACTTGTTCACGTAATGATATATCCTCATTAAAAATAAATAAGACATACTGTATAGTAGACCTATTTATTGATAATATACGGTAATTGATAGAGAGTAACTTTTTGGTTAGGTCTTTGATTAAGTGTAGGCCTACACCTGAGACATACTGGTTCTTTTAACCTTTATTATAAAACTGTTGTTATAAAATATACGAAATAATTTGATTTTAACATTTAACAGGATTTGCCATCTTAGTTTTGAGGTTATTATTAATCCTACACCTTTATTATAAATAAAACATAACATATGTTTTTAGAAGGTTCCATCGGGGGTTGGTGTGCGGAGCACGCAGGGGTATCTCCTAGTAAATTACGAATATTGGTAATCTGATAGATATAATCGGTCAATCGGAAAAGATAGTCTTAGCAACTTTTAATCACAAAAATATTGTACTAACTATCAATTAATAATTATCTTTATTGTAATTTATATGTTTGTGAAATTAAATAGGAAAGGAAAACTTTTCTTACTGAACTTATGTTTAATATCTAATTTTAAATTTAATGTGTTCGAATTATTATTGTTATAACGGTTTTTCACAACAGTATAGTTTTTGAATTTATTTGTAAATTACAAATGTTATATTAAAACATAATTATGTATTATGTATTTTGTTAAAGTTAGTCCTAGAAAAATTCTAAAATGCATGCTAAATTCAGTTTCTCCTCAGATACGGTACATATTTAGAATTTAAATAGACATGATAAAATGTTGTTTGGGTTTCGAAGGAGAGATGTTATGCTTTCAGTTAAGAAATAAACAAACTGTCTCACACTCCCCCTCCCCCACTTCTTACAGGAAGATTACTTCCTGTAGATGTAGCCTGTTACCTTCAAGGTCCAAGGTCAGTTCTATCTCGATTTACTCTCTCTCTCTCTTCGTTAAAGCAATGTTCCTTTAGATTTAGAACGCTAGTGGGCAGCACATTACCAGTGAAATTGAAGCACAAGTTCAAGTAGTGTCAAATGTTTCACGACAGGATGCGCTGGCGTATTCTCTCACCGTATAGTCCATAAGGTGGGATATCTGTATGTATAATCAAGGACATAACATAGAAGCGAGGATCATACACGTAAAAGTGAAGCATATGATGAATCGGCTCACTCAAGGTTGAATATTTGGTCCAACCAAGTGTCACATGTTTTCCGTAGTGGCAGAATCGTTAACTTCCCCATGCTCATATACTCCTATGGCTGGAAGATAAGATGAATCCAGAGCCTATCGATAAAGTAATTGTGGACCACTCAAAAAAAACAAAAATTTAAAATAATAAATAAAAATCGCCATGTCTGATAAATGGAGCCTGAACAAAGAAATATCCTTGACCACTTTTGAAGGATACTCAAACCGGAGATGATAGTTACCAACTGTATCGCCTTTGGTCCCCGGAACATGGAGGGTTCACTGTTCAGATTAATGGAATCGATCTTGACAATCGCTCGGTGGTTCCATACAACTCCGTCCTATCCCACATATTAACCGCTCATATTAAAGTTGAGTACTGCAATTCAGTAAAGTAAATCTGCAAATATGTCAACAAAGGGCTAGACCATGACGCGTTCGCCGTTGAAGATCTTGACGAGGTACGATTCATTGTGTTACATCAGCAGCTCTGAGGCAGCCTGGCGCATATTCTGCTTCTCCATTCATGATACATGAACATGCAGATTTTTACTGTACATCATGAAAATGGTCAGAGAATTTATTTCAATCCAGATAACGTTGTTGATTAAATAAATAACACACAAAAAACAATATTTACTTGTTATTTTATTTGTGCAAAGTTGATGTCTTCGCAAGATCTCTGATTTATTAAGAAGTCCCATCGTATTATGTATGGAAAGGAAACACAAACAGAAGAAAATAATATTATGTATGTACCTGCAGAAGAACACAAGGGAAACCTGTTCCAGGGTATACTGGTTTTAAGATAGATCAGGTTTTGGGCCAAGTGTACACTATTCATCCCAACAAAGCTGAGTGCTACTACCTCCGCCTTCTCTTGCACGAGGTTCGTTGCCCCATCTTCTTTGATGACCTTAAAACTGAGGCAGGAGTGGTTCACCCAACATTATAAGCAGCGTGTAGAGCACTTGGCTTGTTCGAGGATGATGCATATTAGGACCGCACTCTGGAAGAAACCTCACTCTCTGACTCCCCTCGCCAAATACGTGGACACTTTGCCATCTTGCTGGTTTTCTGATGGTCGGGGAGCCATTAAAATTATGGGAGAAACATCAGGACAGTTTTTCGGTAGATGTTCGGGGACAAATGCAGAGGGAGCATGTGGATGTCCAAGTGTTACTCGACGTAACACACAATCAATGCCTTATTTTTCTTGATGATATTGTCACGTCTATGTCGGGGAAAATACTAACTGATTTCGGACTTCCATCTCCTTCACGAGAGCAGGGAACCATTGTAATGAACAGGCAATATTTATCTGAACTGTCGTTCTATATTGTTTACCTATCTGAAGCGTTATTGTAAATGTTTTGAAGTTAAATCAGGAACAGAAGAATGTTTATGACAAAATTATACACATCATTTCTTAAAATGTGTGCCAGTTGTCCTTTCTTGATGTACCTGGTGGCACTGGCAAGACATTCTTGATAAATTTATTGTTGTCTACTATTAGAAGCAAAAGGAACATTGCTGTCACGGTCGCTTCCTCTGGCATTGCAGCTACCTTGATTGATGGAAGAAAGACGGCTCATTCTACGTTTAAGTTATCTCTCAATCTTATCAGTTCTTATATCTCAATATCGAAGACGAGTGACATTGCTCGTGTGCTCAAAGAAGCCAATCTTATCGTGTAGGATGAGTGTTTCCTGGCGCACTAGGCGGTATTGAAGCTCTCAACATAACTCTCTAGGACACAAATGGTCAGAACCTGTCTTATTGGAGGACTTATAGTGCTTTTTCCTGGTGACTTCAGACAAACATTGTCAATTGTGCCACTAGTAACACTAGCTGATGAAGTAAACGCCTGTATCAAGTCACCTCTCTTATGGCATAAAGTCGAAGCCCTGTCTTTGAGAGTGAAAATGCGAATCCTTCTACAAAATTACTACAAGGCATAGGAATTTATTTTTCAAGTTATTGCTTGATATTTAAAAAAAATTATATTCCTCATAACCTCTGTGGGTTTGTGGGAGACCTTCTTACCTTTACAGAGAGAATATACCCAAACATTGCTCAGGCTAGAACGGATTGCTTTTCATGGTTGAGGGAAAGAGCTATTCTCACTCCAACAAATGACTCAGCCAACTGTACCAACGACTAATCTACCGAATGACCTTATGAGGTATGAGTCTGTGGACTCTGTAGTTAAAATCAAGGAAGCTGTGCATTACCCAGTTGAGTTCTTATATTGTCTTGAGCCTCCAGGAGTCAAACCTCATGTCCTCGGCATCAAGGTTGGGGCTCCTATCATGCTCTTGCGTAATTTAAACCCCCAAAACTGTGCAATGACACTAGGCTTCAAGTGAAAACTTTTCAGAAACACGTAATTGAGGCCACGATCTTTACATGGCTAAGTCAGGGAGTTACAGTGTTCATACCACGAATTCCTCTGATTCCATCTGATTACCATATGCAGTTTAAACGCTTGCAGTTTCCTGCTAAGATGTGTTATGCCATGACTATTAATAAGGCACAGGGGCAGAGTTTGAAGGTGACTGGTGTGGATCACAGAACTGACTGTTTCTCTCATTGCCAACTATATGTGGTCTGCTCCGGAGTCAGTTTACCTGACAGCCTGTTTATCCTCCAGCCTGAGAGAAACCCCATAAATGTTGTTTACAAGGAGGTACTAAGTACCTAACCTAAAAGAAACATAATCTATATTCAAATTACAAGTCTGGCAATGGATAAAACTTAAAAGCATAGAAGATTAATTTTCTATAAGTATGACTTTTTATGTGAAAAAATTAACCTTTAAAGCGACCTTACAAATCAGATACATTATTATTATTATTTTGGTAAGAAGCTATTGCCATAATAAGTGAAAACGTTTTGTTTTAATGTTTACGTATAAGCATGTTTCAAACTCTGCTTACTTGAAAATGATCATCACTAGAATGTAACGCTTACAGAGGCATCGCTATGTGCAATCTAAAGAAAATACGTACGTTTGTTCGCGATTATTTAGCAACATGAACAACTTCGACAATTATTAATAGCGAAGCATTGACGGGACCAGCAGGTTGTTACAATAAAAGAGCTTTATCGTAAATGTCATTCCTCTTTCACGTTTTAAATTCAATATCTTACATTTTTAACACCCCACTTACTAATAATGATCCGTAACCATAAATTTATGATTATTATTTTAACCACAGTCATAAACTAAGGAGTTGCTTTCATTTATGACTAACATAGTTGCCATTATATTCAAAATTACGATTAATTTTATTAAGAGATCAAATTAATTATAAAAATATTATTTAAATATTATTTAAACTTACATACTGTTATAATTAAATATATTTGTGTTTTATTTTAACCATTTAATGTTATTACCTATTATTAGTATTAATAATTACTATTGTGGTAATATTTCATTTAAGAAATTTAAAGTAATTTGTAAACTTTATTTCTTGAAATTAAAATATGTGTGCATTAAAAAAATATTATCCGACTCTAGAGAGTGCGTATAAATTCTCTATATATTGTAAACACTTTAATATTTCCAAACAAATTAATTCTACCACAATAATTAATTTTTATCTACAAATCGAAACCGTCACTCAAAACACTAACACACCTAATGTTAGACAACCTAGTCAACCAAAAGATCGACTATTTCAAAAATAAAGAGACTAGCCCAACCGGAGTAGACAAAACTGATTGTTCTACATACAACCATACTTCAACTCTTTAAGACCTATGGTTATTACCAGGTATTACTAGCATTAATAATTACTATGGTGATAATATTTCATTTAAAAAACTTTAAAGTTGTTTGTTAACTTTATTTCTTAGAATTTTTACAATATGTGTGCATTAAAAAAATAACATATGACGCTAGAGAGTGCGTATACATTCTCTATATATTGTGAATACCTTAATATTAAAAAAATATATAATAATTCTACCACAATATTGCATTCTTATCTACAAAATAGAAACCGTCACTCAAAACCCTAACACATTTTTGTAATGGCAGACAACCTAGTCAATCAAAAGATCAACTACTGTATTTCAAAGATAAAGTGACTAGCCGACCCGAGTAGACAAAAGTGATTGATTTACATACAACTGTACTTCACCTCTTTAAGGACTACATCATGAGACTTTGTAGATAATATACTGTGTGTAGATTTATCCAAGAAAAAGGTATCCTTATTAAAAACAAATGTGTTTACTTAATTTTCCATTAAAGATATTTTAAAATAATTTTATGATTGCTTTATTTTTATAAAAGCTTATTAGATAATTACATATTTATATATTATTATGCTTCATTACCATATTATGTTTAAGCACGAGAAGTAAACAACCATTGCATCAGTTTTGCTAAACAATGCATATTAATAATATCATTTTGTTTTTAATAAATATGTTTGTAATTTATAATTATATGTGTGTATTTTTTTATGAACGGTTGTTTATTTGGTATTTCTAAAATTCTTGATTAAGTTTTATATGTTTTTTTTAATGTTAATCTACTCGAGTCAACTAACTCCCTACCATATTCACATTTTACTATGTAAATTAAGATTATTTTATGAGTGGCATTCTGGGAGTTTGTTTTGATAAATACATTTTCAACTTTCATATCCTCGTCACAACACGGTCTTTTGATTAGAAATTAATTTTTTAGATTAGTCAGTACAGACTTGGGAGTTAGCGGTTTTAAACTATTATATAGGGAAGCAAGGTGTCTAAGAGGATAAAGGATGTTGTACATTCTGCTACAGTTTTTACTGTTGTTGTATATTATGTTCAAGCATTGTTCTGGCCTTGATTATTATTTATACATGACAATAATCTGCTCTCCAGTCATAAGCTAAGTGCCTTAAAGTGAAGACGTATACTATGCATAGGTGTTAATATTAGCATGGTATGTTGTGTACACACAAACGATGGAAAAAAAGTATGTACATATTTTCAAACATGAATGATGCGTCATTTGAAACCACCAATAAAAACAGAATATTTATGTTTACTTTCGACGTATAGGCTTTATGCACAGTGTCTGTGGTCTCCTGACTAGTGACCACTATGAATCCCTCGGTACACATTAAATGCTAAATAACTATAGATCACAAGAACCGATGCGACACAGCCTACCGCTGGTGGTGTCACATGTATAGGTTGCACACAGAGGAGAATGTTATTTTCCGCTTAAAGTGGAATTGAAGAGATAAAGAGGAGATTGTTTGGTCAACATGACCTTCGCTTTACAAGTCATGTATAAGGGACGATTTATGACAATTAACAAAACATTTGGTTTAATTAATTATAACTAACGACTTAGGGATTTTAAGAAAGTTTGAATTTTAATCAAACCGACACCATTATCCCCTCTATCTTGGCCAAAAATCTACAGAAAAAGTTCAAGGAAACTGTTTTGAGGTAAATTTATAATTATCTTTAGAGATTATTCTATATTTTAAATCAATTGCTTACATCCAGTTTCATCATCATTCGTTAAATACGCTTGATGTTCGTTAAACTTAAAGATTGATCAATTATTTTGACGGTAAGTTTAAATCGCTAACTTTTCACCAACATACTACTGAAATTTAACGGCTCGTCAAGTTTGGCAATTAATTGTCAAAATATAAACATGTTTGCTCACATTTTGTTCAAAAGTTAGCACCCGTGTTTGCAGCTTTCTTATTGCAGCTGACTTTACAACTAATACCGTTTGTAACTGATCTGTTTTCAACGTTCATAACCAAAAATTGAGAAGTTTTGATTAAATTATGAATATAATTGGATAAAAAAACAAAATCAGGGTGTGTAATTTTAAAGTTGAAGATAATTCTATTTTAATTGGCCTTATCTCGGTCAACAAAAAGTCATAGAACAAAAGAACCAATGGAGCTACCATTAAAGAAAAGGAACTTGCTTTGAATGAGTTGCAAAATAAATTTAATAGTCACGGGGAAGTGACTAAGCATAGTGTAAAGCAGCTAAACATTTGTACGATAACTTTAAAAGAAGGACTAAGCAAAAAGAAAAGGTGCAATAGAAATTAAATTTGTTCAAAACAGGCGGTGGCCCGGCAACACCAGTTTTAGTGGACGATTTGACAGCCCAAGTTTTGACCATTATAGAAGACCAATTGGAGCCCTTACAAATATTTTTGATAGTGATGCCGATTACAATTTTGAGTTTAGTAAGTTTAAAATATGTTTTATTAGGCTGTATTTAGTTAGATAATACAAACAAAAAGGTATTAGGTTTTCAATTCTACATAATATTATCAAGTTGGATAGTACAGTATAGGCCGTACGCCTATTGTTATTCTTTTAGATATATTTGGTTTAATTGGTGCATATTTAGTCCCTTATAATAAAAACACGTTTATTAATTTAGGCTTAAGCAAACAGTATATGACAATAGTTATGTTCTTAATTTATTTACTAATTGCTTGTTTGGTCAGTAGTTTAGTAATTTCCTATCGAAAACTGATTATCGTAGGAATCATTTTAATTACCGGTATGACATTAATGTATTTTAAGCTGGAAACATCAATCATAATCGATTAAATTTAACGTTTTATTGCAGAGGTGGTCATGTCTAAAGGGGATGTACAAGAAAGAGAGCAACAGGTATTTGATGTCAGCTATCCAGTAACTGAATACATGGCAATTTCAGCCGTAGAAGATATGGAATCCATTTCAGTAAGTTTAAACTTTTATCAGGACATTTATTCTAAATTATCTAAGAAATAAATACAGTGAGTTCGATATCAAATTGCAAATTGTTCATGACACACAGTTTTTAAGTAGGCCTACTTACTACAGTTTCAGTAGATCCTACAATTCTTAACATAGTTCATACTGCACTGTAATAAAACGAAATATTGTTATATTATTTAATTTGCATATAGGCTAGACAATAAAAATTGCAAAAATATTTACACTAATGTGAAAGTAATTCAATATAAACAGTTTAGGTAGCTGATGAACCCTATATAACTAGACTGGACAAACCTTCCACATCCTCCACCACTCCATGGTTATCTAACAATAGGCCAGAGTCAGAGGTTAAAAAAAAGAGAAATTCCAAAGCTGTCAAAGCACGGAAAAACAATTCCAAACTTTCTGGAACACGGATAGAAGTATGTGAACTGGATAAGAGGTTGCTGGAGGGAAAGCACGAAGCGAAGATGGAACTTATAGGCCTAAATATTAAAAAAATATCCTCTCTTATGAAGGAGGAACCGTTAAAATTAAAATTAGACTGTTAAAAACTAATATCATAGAAATAAATGTAGAAATACTGGTAGTTAATTTTTGTATTGTAATGTCATTTATACTAATTAACAATACTGTTTTCTCTTTAAAATTGTATAAGACCTAAAGTGGTTATCTACAATTATTTGACAAGCAGCAAAAGGAGTTCCATTTTTATGAACTTGTACTACTGATACCTCTTCAAAAGTAAGGTAATTGGTAATTTTCTTCCAAATATTGGTAATTTTCTTCTTTTGCTTCTCTTCCAAATATTGGTATAAACAATGTCTTCAATGGGGTCTCCATCTTTTGTTTGAATAGCAATCTATACTAATAGTAAAAAGAGGTAATATTAGTTTGTTTATTTGGTTGTAGGGGGTAATATCTGGAACTATGGAACCGATTGAAAAAATAGTTTTTCTAATAAAAAGCTACACTATCCCTGAATAACATAGGCAATAATTCATTTTGATAACACATTTTTTACTTCAATATTTATAAAAAAATTAGTAGGAAAAAATCTTAGGTTAGGCCTAGACTGATGAACCAAAACATGTATTTACATTTATTACTATAGCGACCAATTGAATAAAATAACAGATAAAACAGCTGTTTTCTCCAATATTTCCATTAACAACTGATTTCAAACATTGAAGCAATTATTTTTTGTATTTCTTTTAGGTTAGGGTTTAAAGTACAGACCTGAGTCTTGCTGGTTCTTTTAAACTTTATTATAACTGCTGTTATAAAATATACGAAATAGTTTGTTTTTAAAATTAAAAATTATTTGCCATCTTAGCTTTGTGGTTCTTATTAATCCTACACCTTTATTATAAAGAAAACAACATGATTATGTGCATATAAGGCTCCAACGGGGTTGGCGTCGGAGCACGCAGGGGTTTCCCCTAGTACATAATATAATTCAAGTACCAAGCAGTAATACTTTGTAAATTGCCGCTGCTGCTATTATTACTAATGAGGTGTTAATCTGAGTTCTCAAACTTAGTGAAAGGGATGGAAATCTTCTTTTCCGCACTCCTAACACACAAAGGATGGCACGCCGTGTTAGCTTGTAGAGAACTGCGTGCCATGCTGGCGTGCTTGGCTTGGCAGGATGGCTTTCAAAATAGTTTGATTTCCAACCTGCCGTCGAGCCACAAGCCATAGCGAAATCCCAGTCGCCAGTCTGTAGTCTGCTGTCGTGCCACGTGCTAGATAGGCGAGGTTTCATCATCCATTCACAGGTAATTCCGATAGTCATATAAGCGTTATTTTATCTCAGATGTCCCAATAGCTTCATTTCGGAAAACTTATCTTTTACTGTAGCCATTTTTTTAGTCCATAATGTCCTACTTAATTTTCTCTTCCAAACTACCCCACCCAAGTACCTCTGCCATAAT
>JAGFPH010000430.1:486719-503106 GCA_018207615.1 Philaenus spumarius | reverse complement strand
CCCAAGTACCTCTGCCATAATAGCTCGTAATATCCATGAACTTATCAGAGTATACAATAATTTGTTTTCATTTTCTTCTCCTCGAGTCGATGCTGGGGTTGGCAAGGAGGGTAGAGCAGGGGATAGTACGTATTTATGGGCAAAATTAATGGTATATTTTTGTATTTCAAAAAGCTTATTAAACTTAAAGTTATTTTTAAAATGCCATTTCCGTGATTATATTTCCTCTAGACATAATAGAGGTAAAGCAACAGGATATTAAGGGGTTGGGCAGAGTTTGGTAGTGAATACAATAAAGTACAATAATTTGATTTATCTATCTTAAATCATTTACTGTGTCCGCTTGCTGCTAATGGAATCACTCCCGGAAACAATAAAGTTTGTTGAAGGCCGAGTCCAGGTTAAAAAAACATAAAATCTTACTTTATAAATAAAGTCAAAGAAGCATCCTTATGGTAAGGTAATTTGTTACAGATTTATATGAATGGGTGTAGGCTATGAATGTTTGTAAGAACAAGTATATACGTATTTTTTAAAGGAATTTTAATTTAAAAAATTTTAATTAGTTTTTTTATTAGATGATATATTATTTTCGTATTTTATTTTGTATATTGTTTTGAGATTTGCTATAGTATAATATTTAAATTTTGTGATATTTTATAGATCTATGTAATGTGTTAGATGGAATAGAGGACTCTAAAGTTCTAATCACGCAATAAATAAACGCATAGTAATAATAATCTCTTACGTTTCTTCCTTTGTCTCGTTCGGATGTCTATCCCATCATCAGACAAACATCCCTCTTAGTGTAGAAATTGTGAACAAATTAAGACAAATAACGTAGAGACAATGGTGAGCACATTATTGTTACCGGACGTGGACTGTCGTCTGTTATCTATGCGCATTCAAAAGTAATACTTTCCGCTGGCTTCCTGTATTTGTATAGGATGTTCGTGTCTAAATTCAGTTGATCATTTAATAATTTTTGCTCCTTGTTTTCTATTTTATTTTAAAATTTATACATTTGAAAATGTTCCCCAGCCTTAATTTATTTACCTTTATTTAATTGTCTATTGGTTTAAACTTACTACCAAAGTCCGTGTAACTAATTTTCATTTTAGAGTGGCACGTAATTGCACTTGTTACCCGAAACAGTAAAAACATAAAAATAACAAGAATAACATTCTTTTGTAATTTTATTCCAAAACGTAAACTAGCTAAAATATAAACATGGAATTATGACCATTGATATAATGAATACAAAATTACACAAAATATTGTAAATTATTATTATCCATTGTCCACAATAATTATATGAAATATGAAAAAGTTACTGATTTGTTATTTTTAATTACAATCTTGTAACGTTTAAGACTAACTTTACGTACCTTTTTAAACTAAAATTTTATAATTAAACGTAATCATTATTTTAGAAACACAATAAAGCAAAATTAATCTTCTATAATTCAAGTGAACAATATAGCTACTGAAAATTAAGTCATTATGATTTGCTGGTAACGACAAATTATCTATAAAACAAAATAAAATTGTTTCTTTCTCTAAAATATATAAATCTGGCATTTCCTTCTAATGCTAATGTTTGATTGGACTTTTATAAGCACCACATCAACTATTCATATCACGAACTGTCTTTGTAAAGTCGAGATTTGAGTTTTATTTCCGATACTTTTATGTTATAAATGAAATATATACGACTTTACTGTATACAATTCAATTATTAAAATTTCATATTTTAGTTACTGTAGACAAGTGTTAATCGCGCTTGTTCATTCAGGTACAATTGGGTCCTTCAACATAGTTGAGAAGGTTCGAGCTTAACGTCTGGAATTTGGCTTTCTTGGGCTACAAAATGCTCTCCCGCCTTAATTAGTCAAACTGGCATAAAGATATTAATTCTATACTAATGAGTGTAAAGAAACGCGTATAATGCTACAATACCCGAATACATAGTTGTTTGTAGTATTAAAAAGTGTATAGGAATATTTTAATTTTAGGATGTTTTTAAATACGGAAACTAATTTCAATTGCATAATCAAAATAAGTTGGAAGCAGAAACAAATTAGGCTCTATAGTTTAAAACACTTTTCATTTAGGCTAAAGTTTACAACACGCCATCTTGCCATTTGCAAGAAAATGTATTGTTCAATTGTATCTGTCTTAAATAAATGCAAAAATAAAACCAATGCCTTTAAAATTCATTCAATACAAGTTAAAAATGAAAAATAAATAATTCAAATAGTTTTTAAAACTCGTAAAATATTACATGTATCTTTTGAATGACATCGGACTGAGCACGTGAACGTAAATAAACACGACTCCGGTATTCCCGAACTTTTACAAACAACTTAACACCACTTAATTCAATTTGTATAACAAAACCTAACAAAACAGGAACACTTTAAAAAAATTCCTGAAGTTTTCTCCTTACATAAAACTACAAACTCGGGATATCAGATATACGTCGATGTGCATGTTACGATGCACCAAATCAATCACACAGGGTACAAATCTAATCGATGAAAAACAGTTAAATATCCCAGTTTGTAAACATACATAAGCTGATAACTTCAATTAAGTTGTTTTGTATAACATATAAATTAAAACATAAAAAAAAAGAAATATAACTTGAAGTTCTTACTTACTTGTATGAAAGTTGTATGTTTTACTTTGTATATTCTAGTCACAGTATGTTTATCAGAACAATCCTAAAAAATGTGTTGCTAAACATTTTATAATTTTGAAACTTTTTTGGCATTTTGATTTTGTAAAATTCAATCACACTATATTTATAATAAATTATAAGTTTATCATATTCTAAATTAAAATATGTTTAAACACGTGATTTAAAAAAAATATTTTTTAAAATTATAATATTTGTTTTTAATAAATTACTAATACAATTATTTTAAAGTATCACACAACAAATAAAAATTAAATATTGTAACATTTGAAGTAAATAGTATATTAATTCATTTGTATTTGTTTTTTTAATTAATTATTAGTTATAAGTTATTATTATCGTCAAAAACGTTAGTAGGCTACTATTTAACGTTTGTTATTGGATTTATTCTGCAGGAGAGACCAGGTGGTATTTTTTTAGATTTTTCCATCAATGCATATAACTACGAAAGTAAGACTTTTACCACCGTTTTGAAGTCAAGTTCAGCATAAAAAGGTATGGCAGATCATCTTTCTGATATAAAGTTTTATTATAGCGGCTCCAAGATAGAGAAAAAAAACAAATTAATGCTCAAAATTTATTTTTGTTATGTAGATTTTTTGAGTATGCACTCAAGCACCTTTCACTTACACGATATAAAGTCTATTGTGTTAATATTCGAAAGTCACCCCTTCATGAAGTTTTAAAATAATCTATTAAATCTATTTTTATTAATAAGCAATATGACCTCGAGATTTCAACGAATACTTATATTTAACTTAAAATTTCGCCTTGAATTATGTGTGTGTGTGTAAAAACGTTAACACAAAATAATGAATTACCTAAATGTATGGCCATTTACATAAAGTACTAATCCGAGCAACAATAAATTATTGTAGAACTATTTATGTTTTAAGATCAAATCAATCAACTCATTGATTTGACCACACATAAGTGGCACCATTATGTACTAGTATTACAAGAAACTGAGAATACTACAAATTTTCACATTATTTTAACTTCAGTAAACAATTTTCGATGGACACAATGTCTTTGCACAAGTCTTTAACATATTATTGTTTTGTTTGAAAATATATCCAATAACAAGAAACGGAAGTAAAAGTTTTGTTAAAGTTTAATAAAAGTGGTCAAAGCAGAATAGAATATTAGGATATGAGAGTAGAGGGTATGAGGGTATGAGGGTGTTAGCGGTAGCAGGTGTCGTCAGATCACACAACTAAACTAATCTCCCAACATCAAAGTTTGGGCTACAGGACATCAATACTAAATAAACTGAAACAGCTGCGTAAAAGTTTGGGATTAAAAACAAATTACATGTAGCCGGGGTTTCTAATGGGCGGTAAAATATACGAATGGAAAGTCCGATCATATTGATGTATTAGCTGTTGTGACCAGCTAAGCAAGTGTTCAAAATAAGGAACCTAACTTTCTGAAGTTTTCCCAAGAACCTTATGGAGTTTAAGCTTCTTAAATTGCTATTAAAAAGTGATATGGTTTTAAAAATAAGTAAACATTGTGTAAGTAAAAATAAGTAAACACGTTTTTAACTGAAATCTCGCTATTTCGCACAGTATAATTTTTCCCAAATCCCAGAGCTCTAATTGGGAGTTGGTGATTATAATATAATAATATTTTTAATAATAATATTTATTTCTTCACCAAAAAAAATACAAAATAATAATAATATTGAATGCAATAATAATACAATAAAAGTACAAGACAGGTAAATTAACACATACTACACTTAACTTGATAAAAGAACAAAACAATGATTTTCTTTACATTCAGATTAAATTTATGTGAAGAATAGGTAATCCTTAGGCACATGTGCCTGAGTAGGATTTACCATCATAATTCTTTAATTTTATTACTATAGGAAAAAGAAAGAAAGAGATCAGAAATAGTGCCATAATCATTCAAAATATATACAAATGCAAAGGATGTCTTGATAATAAAACTAACCTAAAACAAAAATTGGATAAAGAACAGAATTTTACACTTACAAACACACAAACTTATATACACCACCCAATCTACACTCACACATACATAACACATATATTTCAGAACAACATCAACTGGTTCCCACTGCCTCACCTCAAAACTAATTCAATATTTTCCACTGAATTCAGCCATAATTTAACAGATTTAGAAAACTGGGATATATTGTTTCTCTTTTGTACATCTACTGGTAACATGTTAAATATTGTCTCCCCCTTATACAAATATGAATTTTTAACTGCTGTTAATTTAGTTTTTAACAGTTGAAATACTATTTTCCTCCTTCCACAGTTTCGCCTAGAACCACTTTTCCTGTAAAACTTTACTAATACTTTAAAAACATACAAATACCTCAACGGCAGTATGCCCTTTGCTCTAAAGAGTGGCAGAGAAGAATCAGTTCTAGACCTAAATATTATAACTCTTATTATTTGTTTTTGAGCACTAATAATGGGTGTAATAGTACTCAAATATGCTCCTCCCCAACAAATTAAACCATACTGCAATCGCGATTGCACTAAAGCAAAATAAATTTGTCTCAAAGTTTATTAACAAACATTCACATATAAACATAGTTCGAGTGTAACATCACTTTAAAGACATTTTAAAAGTAAACAATTTGGGGGGGAAAGTGTTGACCTACTTGTTTCAATTTCTTTTGACGAGTATACATTTACTTAATGCTAGTGTTTGTATAGTATATGCTTCTAGCAGATGTACGATCGCAGATATGAATAATAAATGAAAGAAAAATCGGGTAAATATTGTTCACTTGTCGAAAAACGTTTAGAAGGTTTCCCATTTAACCTTACATACATATTCAGCTATGATTCTATGAGTACATTTTGTGCAAATGTTTGTAACTCTCTGTATAACTCTGCTATATATATGTACTGATTACGAGTTATGTAGCCCATGTATATTTGCTAAAAGTTGTGACTCCAGCTTCATAGCCTGTTTATATAATAAATTAGACTTTCTCCATAAGTTATTTGTGTTTTCTTGATTTTAATTATAATAACACTTAAAGTAAATATAAAATTAATGTTTGTCAATCAAATTTACCTGAACTAAAGTTTTAAAATTATAATTTCAATACAAAGCCATGCAAATTTTGCTGCTTGAATTATCACACTTTTCATATTAATTTACCTAAACTATAGTTAGTTTAGTTTAACAGTTTATTAATTATATTCCAGCAATAATTTTGTATCCTTAATCAAATTAAATTGAATATGGTGGAAACATTTATGAAATATTAATATTAGGTATTTTTTGTTACTATCTTTATTATTACTGGTACTATTTTTAAGGTTAGTTTTAGATGAATTCTGCAGAAAAACACAATAGAAAAGTTTCAACGGTTCATTTTACCTAGTTTTATTACTATCCGTCATTAAAACTTTTAAAGTTTATTACTTGAAAACAAAGGCGCTTGCTAACGTTTTATATAAAACATAATGTATCAAATGTCCATATTTCTAATAAAACAAGTTTCGTGCTTTATGGCTGTTCTAAGACAGAGGAAAAGAGTTAATTTTCTACAAAAATGTAAACATTTTAAACTATACAGATCATCATTTGCTTCTGTCTTCAAGTAATACTCAGTTACATAGTATAAGATCTATTGTTTCCATACTTAAAGACGATTGTATGTATCGATTAAAACTCTGGTATATATACAGATTAAACAAGCACAAAATGTATTTTAAAAACAAAAAATTGGACCTAAGATTTAAACGATTTTTGTCTTAAACTATGTCTATGTGTGAAAACGATAACTCTAAACTCGATACTACCTAGAGCTAAAGCATAGTTCAAGGAAAAATTCGTAACATTTTACCTAATGTAAACGTTCCTAACGTAACAGCTGTATGGATTAAATCATTCAAGGCAAAGAAGTAGTTATTTCATTGTTTTACCACACTTAAGTGACATTCTATAGTATTATACAGGATATTATAAGTGATAACACTCCTAATTATACACGTTAGGTGAAACACTGCTATTGTAACATAGATTTTCTTGACATCTTTTAAGTAAAATTTATGTATAATATGTCTACATTAAAACTAATAAAACAAGTTTGATTCAATATGGTGAAACTAAACATCGAAAATACAAACAAATATTATTTTTTAAACAGTTAGTTCCACATTTGTTTCTATCTCCAAGCACTATGTATTTATGCTAATAAATCAGTTTCAATATTTTAAAATAATTACTCTTTAAATATTAAAGTGTAAAGAAAATATAAATACGGTTACTATAATACCATTCCCTGTAATAAGTTTTGGTCCTACTAGATAAATTATTGGTCCATAATTTTCAAAAATGTTTGTACAAATTTGAATCTAAAATACAAATTGTATTAGTAATTTTATATCCATACATTCTAGTTATAGGTCAATTAATTGTAATAAAGTGTCAAGGTACAATATTAATTATAAAGCATTCCTATAGTTAATAATGATGAAGTTGGCTAGTAATTAATAAATATATTTTTCGCTAAAATCAAAATACAAACAAAAGTTTTCCGGCTTTTAAATTTAACACACGAGTTAACCTTTTGGTTGATGTAAGAAGAAAACTTTTAAAAATACTCAATTATGCTTTTGTTTTAATTTAATAATAAATTTGGAATAGCAAGTTTTTTGTAGGATTCTGTAAGCGAATATTGTTTATCTCATATTTTTGGCAGTAAACATATTCTTCGAGGGAAACGAAGTCGTCTGAGTCAAATTAATTATCGAGGCTTGTTAGAGTCGCGAAACACGTATGGGTACGGTACCAGTTTACTAATATAAGTGAAAACTGTGAGTTGCTAGTACATTAACTTCATCTTATTGGCAATTAGTTTTACCTATTTTACCTCTACATGCTTATAGTTATAATTATTATAAATATAACAAACATGCAATTGCAGTCGATAAATGCTCGAAATGGCTGCCAAACTTATCAATTTATAATATACAAAGAGGAATATTAACCGAAATAGGCGACATTTTAATTAGTAGTACTAAATGTTGGGTTTTAAGAATGTGTAAACTAATGTAAAATTGAATTAAAAGATGTGGGCGTTTAGAAACTTACTTTAGACTACGGTCTCTCAAACAAAGCAAAGTTTCATTATTGTAATGTCTCGAAGTAGAAATCAGAGTCGGTTCCATTAAGAATGCCTTTTGCTTATTTTGTGTTTTAGACTTTAATAATTCATACACTCACATTGAATGATAACCAACCCTCCAAGAATATGTAAGGGTACAAAATTATGTGAGTGTATGCTAATTGTGTTCCACTCAAGAATTATTATTATTGCTGTTAATATTATTTATTTAATGACAGGAGATCCATACATTTCTTTTAGGTTTGTTGGTATGTCTGGGGACAGATGGGGTTACTGGTTCAAGCATCACAATTGCTCTTTGGTTTAGACTAAGAAGATCCATTTCGCCAGCTGGCCTATGGGGTGGGAGTATTTGTAATGTATACAATGTAAAGTACAGATTCAGATTTCGATTTGCTTTGAGATCTGATTTCAGATCAGACCTATGGCCTTGCTTACGTAAATTTTTAATCACCCTGTTAATGTGCGAAATGTGAACTTTATAAACAACAGTAAACAGAATCAGCTTAAGTTTTGCTAATTTCTTGAATTTTGAAGGGAAACGTCTTTAGGCGCGGTTTGACCTGGTGGAGATAAAAGTGGAACGCGTTCCCTTCTCCGACTTCCGGCAGTTGAAAGGGAAGACTAGAGATAGTTTCTGCTCCTTCCGTCAAAAGTATCATACACACTATACACGCTTGCGCAGTGCGAGAAGAAAGAGAGAGTAAATCATTTTTACATTCTCCGTACCATACGTCATAATTGAGTCTGCGCTCGTGCACAGCGTGTACTGTCTTACTGTATTAATACGGAGAATAAGGAACCATAGGCGCTGGCTTATTATAAAGTACATTAACTAAACACGTTTTAATATTTATTTATTTTTTGTTGAAGTATCAAAGCTAATGGACAAATTCAGCTTTTATATGCAGGCATCGTTGTTTATTGTTTCCAATTCTTTTTGTTTACTTCAAAATAAACTATTTAGGCCTAACGCAACCAACTATGTCTAACTGAGCCGTTAGTGATTTCCAACATGGTACATGTACATAACCTATAATTTCATATTTTACTCAAAGACATGTAATTCATTTTTTTAAACAAAACAATATGTCATACATTTTAATCACAGACATAGCCTACATTGTACTTAAATAAATGATTTTATCAAAATATTTAAAATTCTGTTATTTAGGTAAAACTATACTATTTTTTATCTTAAAATTCACTAAATATTTCATCGTCCGTCGGCTTATGTGTATAAATTAATAGAAGTTAAAACTTGCATGATAAAATAGCAATAATTCATTCACCAAGAGACCAATATAGTTAGTGGTATTTTTGAAGTGAAAACTTCTTTAGCGGCGTTGGGCACTTTTTGCTTGGGGAAAAAGCATTGAATTCGCGACCGTTACCACTCGAGATATAGTATGTATTATATATATATATATATATATATATATATGTATGTACGCAACGCGAATATACTACATAGCACTTCTTATTGGGAGAGGAAAAAGCATCAAACTCGCGACCGTCACCGCTCGAGATATAGTATGTATGTATATATATATATGATATTTGTGTTATATGTATATTAAATACCAAAGTCAGCAAAGTCATTAATGTTTTAAATTTTACCTTTCTTTAAATATATAATAACGGATATAAATAAACAATTTGAACAAATAGGCCTACAGTTTTATAATCCTTATAATTGTACACATTTACCGAGTTAAAAATCCCCGTAGTCATAGAAGTTATCACTTCCAACGTGTGGTCTTAAGCACACCCAGTTAATTTTTTAATATTAGGCTTAGTTTGTTTCTGAACTGTCAAGAATAAAGTTAAACAAAAATATTGTAAAAATGCACACATTTTAAACAAATTCTAATCTCAAAGCTGATCATACAATATAAGAAATGCAAAGAGAACAGTGCACAGAATCAACCGTTTCTAGAACCTAAGAAGTTACAAATCTGATGCTGGAGAGTCAACAAGCAGTTTTCTTGTTTATTTTAATATAAGTACTTTAAATGTTTAATGTGTTTTCCTTAGCCTCAATGTAGTGAAAAAAAACTATTTGTCGTTAAACATCCAGCAGAATGTGAAAGTTGTTGATTTCTTATATGAAGATTTAGCATTTTTGTGTGCGAAATAAAAAATTAAAAAAATCATAAACAAATTCTCTATCACAAATTATGTTTTTTGCCATACCGACTATTGTTATAAATAGATATAATAAGAACTTACCGTCATCAATTAATAGTCATACGTCGTGTTTTTAAATGGCTGGATAGCCGAAACGGCCGTCGTTTAAAAACTCGACGTATGACTATTGATAATGGTAAGTCCATATATACTTTCACTCAACATCTCCACAACATAAATTTCAACATTGCATGACCATATAGCCTATTTTAAGCTGACTTACCATTGTATCTTTGTTTAATGTTTTGCATTAAAACTTTAATTTTTCAAATTTGTTCCTATAATCTAATTAAATTTCCACAATACGTCAACGACAAAACAGGTTCGTTTTCTTTTCCAATAAATATCCCACTTCCGCAACATTTATTATTTTTCTTCTTCTGATTTATAATGAGTTTTTTTTAATGTTTATAGTTCGACGAAACGAAAAAAAAACGTCAATTGTCAATCTAAAGAAATCATAAGTAGCCTATACCCTTTCTTAACATAGTATAACTCTAGACAAGCGAGACGATAAAATACATTAGGAACTGAAACGAGAAGTAGTGAATGTGAAAAACTAAATTAAAATATCCCTTATCTAGTTCAACTTTCGAACATTAATAATTTTAACTTTTGAACAATATTAACACTTTTATTATGTAACTAATCACTTTCATGATTTTAGTTTATCAACTTCTATCGAAATTTTGGTGGTTTTTGTATCTGAGTTATACAACTAATCTAGGCTATAATATGATTTTTGATCGTCTTTGAGGTTAGAAATCATTGAAAATTTATGCATTTTTACAATCCTCTTTGTTTAATTTAATCTTGATAGGCTAAAAACTACTTGGATCTACAAACATAAACCATATTTTAAACTATTACTATTTTGGGATATTGATTAGAATTGTTTCTGTTGTGATAGAATCATAAAGGTTTGAGTTTATGTTAATTTTCAAATATAGGACTACTGTCGATGAAAACTTTAGTGAATTTCAAAGTGAATAATAGTATAGTTTTGCATAAATATCTGTGTTTAAAATATATGAGGTCTTACAAAATGTATTTCAGGTGTTTGAGTGAAATGTTTTATTGTAATCTCTGTACATTTTTAACATGTTGAAAAATCCTAACGGCATATACCCCGTTAGATATAGTTTTTTGTTTGTAGGTCTAACTCATTTCTTCTGAAGAACAAAGTAAACATAAACAATAAGTGTAAACAAGTCATATACCGTAGTCTACATTAGTTTCTATAACATATTTAAATTAATATTTTAAAGTTATATTTCTACATGTTTATAAAATTATTCTGCAAGTGATTTTTCACGAGATCTTAATAGAATGTAGTAAATTCTACCTTTAGAAGACGTATACAATACCTACCTTACTTTACTTGTTTGTCTAGTAGCAGTACAAACAAACTGATGAACAATCAACAAGTTTGATTCAATTTTCAATTGTCTTGAGTAACGCCCAAAGTTGTACAATTACCTCATGCATTAAAGGTCTAAACAAAGGTTTCTTGTTATATACTAGTACATTATTATAGTAAGTAAAGGGAAAGACAATCACATCAAAGATCAAAGCTTCTTCACCAACCCACAACCCTTATTCCTTGTTTCTGAATTATTCTTAAAACCCCATTCCACGACAACATTAACACCTTCCTTGTCTCACAGACGGCTTATTTACGATACACTGACAACGGTAAGATAATATTACATTATTTGTCTTCTAAGTAGTAGAATGTTGTTAAATCATTTCGAAGACATTAGGTACTTCTATGGAAATTTGTTTTGTAATTGAAAACATACACACGATTTCTTAATATGGTCGTAAATTTTGCAGTATTTCTTTTTAATACAGCAGCAAACAGTTAATACAACTGAAATGAATACAATTTTTCTTAACTTTCATTACGTAAATGAATGTCTAATTTGTATAAGAACTTTCAAACTTGGAGCTGTTAGATGGCTTCTTTTATAATAACGACCTAATAAAGACAATATTAAATTTTGTTCTGCTTTACCTTTTAGTAGGCTATAATATTGAAATAAATTGGTTTGAAAAATCGTTTTCGCCCCACATATCCATTTTTGGGTAGTTATAATTATCATTCTAAAGCAACCAACCAAAATCATCTGCATTGTTTTTGTTTAACCATAAAACCTTAAAGTAGTAGAAATTGGACAGTATTTCTTAAGAAAATCAAACAGTTTCTATAAAATACTAAATTTTAAAATATAAAAGAAAATCGTTCAACTTTTCATCTCATAAAATTGTTTGTACAGCATGTTAAATACTACAATAAAATTGTTAGTCCGACAGTTTATCGGATAGTTTGGCCTATAAATAACAATGTGTACAATTTGATAAATATACAAAATCATAAACAAATAGTTTTATAAGACCTGAGATAGCAATAGTTTGATGTTATAGAATTAACAATTATCTTTTGAATATTACCCAGTGGTTATCTGGTCGCTTATGAAACCTGGTTCTCGCTTTAGAAAGGTTTGGCAGAGGTGATTTGTCTGAACTTTGCTTCTTAATTATCACTTACCAAAACTAATTCATATCAAAACAAATACGATGGACACAAACATCATAAAGTTTAGCAAGTTAGGTGTTCCCTTTAGTATATCATTGAAGTTAGGGCAAACGGTCTAAGTCAGACATTATTAACGAATTGTTATTGTACAAATAAAATATATATTGTTTGTGATTTCAATGGTTACGCGGTCAAACTTCAATGGTAAAACCCAAGTTATATGAAAAACAAATTTTCGTGGTTTTTTGTATATACATGTACAAATACATATCTTATATCTTATAAAAATTATGCAAAACATCCCAAGCCGAAGACCAGGTAACTAGTCATATCCCGACAGCTTGGAAGCGAGCCGACGACCGTTTGCTTTACTTCCACCCTCCTATCCTCAAATCATAGATATAAAAAGTTACCTGGTATAGCCGAGATTCGAACCCAGTATCTTCTTATCAGGAAGATTCCACGCTATCCACTCAGCTATGGCTTGTCAATAAGAACTGAGAAGAAAACAGCACTTGAGTTACGTGCTACTATATTTCCTATCTCGCCCCTCCTCTTCTCGCGTATAATAAATACTTCAATGCAAGTCATGAGATTGTCAAAACTTTGAGTGCTTCTCCTGTATCGTTAACAATTTCTGAATTAAGCCCTTTTGCCTTAACTTCAAAGATATGTTTTCTTGGACATATCATGACAGGTGACCGGTATGGCATTTGCACATACCTAACATTGATATCTTTACTAAAACACTAAAAAGGTTTGAAGGCTTCCGCAATTAGTCGAAGTGGGGCAATTCGTAACTGTGTAGGCCTACTGTTATGGTGGCGTATATACAACTTATTTTGCAATTTTCGCCGAAATTAATTCGTTTGAATCCAACTTTTCAGAGAATATACTGCATTGGTCGCTATTCAATTTTTTGACGACCTCGAATTCTGAGTTTTTTAAAATAGTTAAAGCAGTATAGGAAAAACGAGTCAAACATAAGTAAATAAAATCTATAACATGAGTTATAATTTGATAATTAATTGTAGGTCATGAATCACTGAAAATGACGGAATTTGTCGTTGAAATAATGCGTTTGGGATAATAAACGATTGAGATTCTATGTGAAATGATTTTCTATGACTATCTTTGTGTTATGACTTACACTATTTTGTGGTGTTCTAATCTTTGTGTAGAAAGTAATATAAGTTTTCAAATTTTGTTAAACAGTACTGTTTACCTATAAAGTTCATAGTTACTTATAACTTAATTGGAATCCTTTGTTAAAATAACATAAAATTTATATTGAAAATGGGCTAAATAATTCTTTCTTCTAAGAAAAAGTCTATGTAAGAAATGACAGTGACCTTGATAACGTTAAAAGAAGAAGAAAATATTCAGTGACATGAAGGAAGAGGTCCCATCCATCAGAGGGCAAGAGTGCTGTCAGTTGTAAGAGAGTTGTCTGACGCTAATGGCGGCTCTGTTGTTCTTACCCCTCAGCTATTTGGGCGATCAATTACAAACCATCAAATTGCTCCCTGATATAGTGAACAAAAACAGGACTGAAGCATGACTCCAGAAGGAGATAGAAGACATGATTAAAAGTTTCATTGAAGTGACATCATCGATTTTTCATATAATTAAAGTATGTATTCAATACAACTTTCATTTGAACGGTACATTTATATTTTAAAATTATAAAGCATAAAATGATTCACTAGTGAGAATAAATAAATTAAAAAATAATAAAATAACGAATTTCTCACAAAAAAAAAAAACTTTTATTTATCAAACGATTTTTAAGGACACACTTGTTATCCTCAGTGATAGTTGTGCTATAACTGGCAAATTACAATTTAACTTTGCTTTTATTCTTTTAAATAAATAAAATCAAGTAGGTAATATTTAAACAAAATAAACAAACTGTTTTTAATATCAGTATCTGAACGGCGAATTATCATTTTACATATTTTCTAAAAACATAAATAAAATCATTTTTAAAGAATAAACAAATACTATAAAATTGTTTTCTCTTTAAAAATAGACACAACTTAGAAACCTGGGAATTGTATACAATCTAAATTATTTAGCATATTCAAATAATAAAACAGAAGTGTGTTGATGTCCCATTTGTCACCGTTTCCTAAAAGTCGTATTATACATATCGACATAAAAAAAAAAAAACGTAAGGAAATTGTGTTTAAGAAAAGTATAGTATGGCACTTTTATCACTTTTATCACAAATAATTAATTAACAATCGTTTACGCAAATTTTACAACCTACCGGAATGTGGCTTCATTTTAATTAATCTCACACATTTTTCATATATCAGTGACAAATATCAGTGACTAATTATTCCCTTCTAAAATTTTATCTCAAAATAAACAATCAATCTTATTTTGCTATGGTTATATAGTCTGTTTAGCAAATACTAGAATCAACGACCAGTTTCGAGGATGTTTTTGGAGTCATTTTGATATTTACAGCTGTCTGACTATCGGAGAAGATAAGAAATATTTAACTTTATGTTTCCTTAGTAGATAATTAGTTTTCTGTATGTGTGTAAAGGGTTCACCTCCGTTTAGAGATTGTATGCAAAGTAGAGAGCCTAAGTAAATCTCAGTTCTGAATGTATGATCTTCTATTTCAGTTCGTCCCGTCACCACTGCCTTTGTCTGTTTTTGATCCATTGGTAAACCAATATTTTACACATTGTTTTATTTTATGTTAATTACTTTAAAATAAAAATATTGTGAAGCCAGGATTATAGGAAATAAAAGAACAAATTACTCGAACTAATCAAGTATTCAGGATGTTTAAATACACATAATGACTATAACAATGTAAAAGCGATTCAATAATATGTTCTGCTAGTCTCTGTTAAAAAGAATATTATGGTACATTATTTATATTTTACTAAACGAGAATAGCTTTAGTCCTTCCATTTACAAAGTTAAACAGCTGACTTAAAAAGGAATAGCAGTATTTTAAAACAGGCGTGATTCTTTGAAAACTAATTATGAGATGTTTAAAATTATTTTAATTTATTAATAAGTCAAATAAAATATTTTTTATTGTTTAATAACATCAAACTATCGTCTTTATTAAGTTTATGTTAAATACAAATTAATCCATTTGACTTAACATCATGCATTTTTTGACTCGAGCATTTCTAATTTTCATAAGATGTAAATATTAAATATATAGGCTACAATACTATTATTTAAAAACATTTTTTGCTATCTCTTACGATATAACTCCAAATCACTTATTCAATTTTGAATATGTTTATTAATATTTGTTCAGCACATATTTCTTACAATAACCAATGTTTAGTAAAGAACTGATTTACTATTCAAATTGGGTCTTTTGGCTACGTTACTTAAAATAACGCCACACAAAACTTGCTGAATAAATAAATATAGGCGATAAAAAGAACTACAACATAAACATCTTACTAGTTTTTATAATACCTACAAATCTACTGTACTTATTAGATTGAAATGATACAATCCATTTCGTATAAGCATTGATTTATAAACTACTTTGATGATCTGTTGGATGCTATGTTGTAATTGTAAAAAAAAAAATTAGGGCGAGTCAAATATAAGCCAGAATTTCACTCGTCGTCTCCTGAGGCAATTACTAGTTGGTTGTCAGAGCGGGGCTTTTAAAATCGATGTTTTATGAGTCGGAAAAACTCTTGGTGGGCTGTTTCAAATAGTTTATTTTTCAGCACTGCTATGAGTGAGCAAAAGCTTCCTTCACTCGTTGCGTCATGGAATGTAGAAAGATTCCAACAACGGAAGGAATTAAGTCATGAGAAATATTTACTCGACA